>MU835139.1:0-41542 GCA_029204225.1 Diphasiastrum complanatum | reverse complement strand
TGTTGATCTATGTGTCAAGTATCATCTAGTAAGTATAGTCGCTCTATGTAAATCTAAGATTAGAGTGATTAAGCATCAACAACTAATCAAGAAAATACAAGAGTGGCAGATTAGCCACGACCTAAAATGTATCTGCTGACATCATGCCATCAGATCAGATATATGTACTTCTGGGTACTTGCATGATCTCGCTGGTACTCTCTGGAGCGTGGAGGGTAGGAGAAGGTTTTGTTTTGGCCGTTTGCCTTCTCTCGTACTGGACCGCAAAAGATTCTCATGCCAGACTACAACAGATTATCATTTGTGAATCTTTTGTGTTCGCAAACCGTTCGTCTTTGTTTGCTTCAACTTTCGATTTCGCAAACCGTTCGTCTTCATTTTCTTTGACTTTCGAGTTTGCAAACCGTTCGTCTTCGTTTTCTTTGACTTTTGTGTCTGCAAAACTTTCCATGCTTTGTGTCTCCTGACTTTCATGTTCGCAAACATCTTTGTCAAACTGAGGGTTGAAAGTTAGCAAGGCTATGTAGTTAGAAACATTTCGTTTCTTCAAGTAATAGAATGCGAAAACTTCCTACTTCCAATGCATGACTATGCCTATAAAAAATTGAACAAAGCAGTAGTGATGGAAATCACGTTCAATATTTAGAAACTAACTTTCGCTAGATACTAATTGATTGCGTAGCCAAACATAAAGTATTGAATTCTAAGACAATTTTTATCAGTTAAAAAAGCAACACAGAGATGCATGCATTCTGACACAAACTGAATGCAATAAGAAAATAGTATTGATTCAGAAAAACAAGATTAGATGCTAATGAGTGCAAGATAATAGAGGATAGAAACTGCGCACTCTAAAGCTGTCTTTGAGTAACTAAGAATAAGTCTGAAATAAAAAACTCTGCTAATAAGTAGTAGCGCAATATCAACTCTACAAATAAATCTCTAAAAGATTGAGCTAGAATGCTCATGAGAGTTCAAGCTTGAAAGCTTGATAGAGAGCTAACAACAATACTTTCTAATTGTGAACGATCTGCTTGATGAGAGCGCAGGAAGCGTCACGTAATAACACTCAACTCCTTCACAAATTACAGTAACATTTTATTTGATACTGAGATGTATGAATTGCTGATTTATACTAAGTAATTAGGTCATCAAATGCGATTGCCAGTTGGCTAGTATCCATTGGCATTCATCTAGTTCTTCTTAGAAGTTACTTGTTGATAAGCGGTGACAATTGGTTGTAAACAGTCTGTCTACATAAATGAACGTCAACTGTCATTCTGTATAAATGAACGTAAACTACCACAGGCAAAAAATGCGACACTGCATTTTTACTCATATTTTGATAGAGCGAAAAATACGAAGAAGGCGACACTGCATCTTTTGCACGTAATTTTTGACAGGCGAAAAGGCAAAAAAGACGACACTGCATTTTTACACATAATTCCTATAAAGCAAAAAATACGAAAAAGACGACACTGCATTTTTACACGTAATTCCTGACAAGCGACACTATTGGGTTTGTAGAGAGAGAAAATGTGACACTATTATCAAACTCTATGCAGACTGTGTAATAACACTTGTAGTTTTGCAGACTGTATAAAGACACGGAAAAATCCACATAACTGGATAAACAGTTGGATGAAGATTAAAAATCGATTGGTCGATTAGTAGGAAAGAGAATAATCCAACACTCCCCCTTGATCTGAATCCATGAATGCATTGACCTTTAAACTTAGTTCTTCACAAAATCTTTTGTGTGCATCCAAGCTTAATGCTTTGCTAAAAATATCTGCTATCATATCTTTGACCTCTTTGTTGAGAACTTCGCTTCTGACAAAGTGGTACTTCAATTCAATGTGCTTACTCCTAGAATGAAATCTAGGGTTGGCTGACAAGGCAATGGCACTTTGATTGTCACAAAATAATATTGTTGGAGCAATTTCTAATGCCTTTCTCAATGGCTACTTTGAGGAGGAGATTTACATGGAGCAACCTCCTGGTTTTGTGAAAGAAAGTGAAGAATCAAAAGTTTGTCTTTTGTTCAAAAGTCTCTATGGACTAAAACAAGCACCAAGGTCTTGGTATGCAAGGCTCAACTCCTATCTCATATCACTCGGATTTTGTCTTAGTGAATATGACCCCTCTCTGTAATATAAGTTTGTAAATAACTTTGTAGTTATTCTTTTCATCTATGTAGATGATATCATTCTTTGTAGAAATAATGAGAAGCTAGTCTAAGCATGCACTTGGTAGTGAATTTAAGATGCTGGACTTAGGAGTTCTTCACTATATTTTAGGCCTTGAAATTGATTTTTGGAAAGGTCAAGCCTTTATAAGTCAAAGTAGATATGCATTTCCATGCTCAAGCAATGGAAAATTGTAAAGGCATAGATACACCAATGGAGCACATTGTAAAAGTTCCTATGAAAGATGATGAAAAATCCTTTGAGGACATAATTCTTTATAGGAGTCTTATTGGCTCACTTATATGGTTAACAATGACTAGGCCTGATCTAAGCTTTGGTGTGCATAAGCTAAGTCAACACATGTAGGATCCAAAGATATATCACTGGAAATTGTCTAAAAAATCTTGAGGTATATATCTTTTACCTTAGACTATGGATTAATCTACAAAGGAGAAGATCTGACTTTGGTTGCTTTTTCAGATTCAGATTTTGTAGAGATAGGTTGGATAGAAAATCCACAAGTGCTTCCACAATTTTTCTTGGAGGAAGCCTAGTTTCTTGGCTATCAAAGAAGCAAGCAACTATATCTTTATCATCTTGTGAGCTGAATACAAATCTCTTACAACCACAACAAAAGAGATTTTATGGATCAAAAGGCTACTCTTGGAGCTAAAGTGTTATGGAGATGAACTTAGAATTTGCTTCGAACATGAACACAGATCATGCTACACAGTAACAGAGATAGAAAACACTCTCCACAACAAGCTCACATAGCAACTGTATTTCTCAAAATAAAATTACACCGTACATATAGTTGTTCACTCAGGCAACCCATGCATTATCCGCGTTGTCGTTGGCGGGAAACGTGTCCCATCGACTTGCCTCGTGGCGAGCCCAACTGATCCTTATCGACTGATAGGACCTATAGTACAATAGCACAGTGATTCTACTTTAATTCTAACTCTCTCCCTTAAAGTAGAGTCTACTCTTTATATAGTCATATACATAGCTTTAAAGTCAACAAACTTTAAGTACAGAAAGCTTTGATCTAAACTTATCAAATTTTCTCTAACAAGTGGCTTAGAGAAAATATCAGCTAGTTGTTCTTCCATACTACAATGAACAACATAAATTTCATGACTCAGCAGCCTCTCACATATAAAGTGATACTGAATCTCAACGTGTTTGCTTCTCACATGGAACACTGGATTCTTTCCTAGTTGAATGCCACTCTGAGTGTCACTATGTATAGTCGTGGGATTTTTCTGCTTCATGCCAACTTCTTTCAAGATTTGTCTCAACCATATAGCTTCTTGTGCTGCACTACACATTGCCTTATACTCTACTTCTATGGTGGATAGAGCAACTGTACTTTGCTTCTTACTAGACCAGGAAAAGCAACTTCCACAAAGCTGGAATACATACCCTGTGGTGGATCTATGATTATCATAGTCACCTCTCCAATCCGCATCCACATAGCCACACAACTCAGGTAAACCCTCATGCTTCTTGTAAATCAAGCCATAATGTGAAGTGCCTTTTACATAATGCAAAATGTGCTTAGATGCCTTCCAATGCATTTCCGTAGGTGCTGCCATAAACTGACTTACAAGACCAACAACATAGCATATATTTGGTCTAGTCGTGGTAAGGTAAATCAAGCTCCCTACTAACTGCCTATACAGCAGCGTAGCATCAAATGATTGTGACTCATCAAGCTTAGGAAGCTTTTTATCTGGTTCAATAGGAATATTCATTGGTTTGCAATCCTGCAACCTAAACCTGTGCAGCAACTCTTTGACATACTTCACCTATGTTAAACCCACTTCGTGTCATTTTTGCCACACCTCTACTCCAAGGCAATAATGCATCAAGCTGAGATCTGTCATCTCAAATTGTTCCATGAGGTCTTTCTTGATCATGTCTATCATCTCTTGATTATTTTTTGTAATAATCGAGTCATCAACATAAAGAGCAATCAAAGCAACCATACCATCAAAGCATAAGACATATAGATTTGGATCAGAATGTGTTCTCACCATCCCCTTTGAACAAAAGTAGGCATCAATCCTGCTATACCATGCATGTGGTGTCTGTTTAAGACCATAAACAGCTTTCTTCAAGCGACATACTTTATTCTCTTGTCCTTTTGCTACATACTTTTTTCTCCTGTCCTTTTGCTACAAAGCCTTCAAGTTGATCCATGAACACCTCTTCTTCTAACTCACTATTTAGAAAAGCAGATTTCACATCCATCTGATGCAAAGGCCAACCAAAATGTGAAGCTAAAGCAACAAGTAGATGTAGAGTATTCCACTTACAAACTGGCGCAAAGGTCTCCTCATAGTTGATGCCTTTACTTTGTGCATATCCTTTGATCACCAATATTGCCTTGTGCTTTGCTATACTTCCATCTGCATGGTACTTAGTCTTGTATACCCATTTGCATCCAACGGGTTTCTTACCAACTGGTGGTTCTACTAAGTCCTATGTGCTATGCTTAGCAATTGACTCCATCTCCTCTCCCATGGCCTTGACCCAAATGTTATCATCCTTCGCTTCACCATAAGTTGAAGGTTCTTTGATTTGAATAATGTTAGATAAGAGAGCATAATCTGCTTCATACCTTTCAGGTTGTGTCTTCTCTCTTGTTGATCTTTGTAGCTCTCCCTGGTTAGATGATCCTGGGAAGTCATCCATGTCACGGCTCTCCAACAATCTCTCAAACCACTGGGGAGCTTCCTGTCAGGTGATCGGCTTCCTAGTGATAATGCTTGTTGTTTGTCAAATTGCCAATCTAGATCAACTTTTTTGTGTCTAGTTTTTTGATAGATTGTTAAGTGAGCATCCAATCACTCTTGTGGATCTTTTGTAGATCCATTTATGGTCCTAAAGTACAGTACTTTCACATGATGAAATTCATCTTGTCCAGCTTCAACTAGAATTTTTCTTCTTGCACTAGTCTTGTAAACCACCCAGGCCATCAAATGCTTGAGTTCAAATACACACCTAGTGTATTTCACCTTACTTATTCTTGAAAGACAATATTACATACAACAAAAATATTGCACTATGCAGTCTGCTTTCATAGTGGTGCATGTAATTCAATGTTCTTATTCATTTCCAATCCAATGGGGGCTACATTTGACTATAGTGATCTACTCACCAGATTTGAAGATCTAAGTATATTAATTCGATCTTTAAATCAACATATTAAAAGTTGTGCCTTACTCCTTCATATGATCTTGATGGTGAGATACTATATTTGGATAGGATGTGACGATTTGATGTTCATTTCTTGTGCCATAAAAATCACACTATAGGAAACATCTTTTCATCTAATCAAGCCTTGAATGTGATGGTTGATGATTCATACTATCTCTCATTAAAATACAATATATGATCACCAACTTTGGTTTGCTAAACCTAAGTACATGTTATAGGAAGTTATGTGTCATGATAGTGACTTAGGAATTTTTTATATCCTTCAAGATTTGAATGTTCAACAAGTTATGTGATTGTAACTTTTTTTTTTGTTAGAGAAATCAATAATTTCTTGGGCCTCAAGAGATGGATTGATGATTATTCATTAAAATTCTCTTTTGAAAATAGAAAAATACTTTAAAATAGTAGTAATATTCATGATAATAAATCAATACATCACATACTGGAGGTCCCATTGGTGGAAACTTACAAAAAACAGAAAATAGATCAAGAATCAATGACATCACCTATTGTTGCTAGAAATCAAACAAAAGTAATCAAGACCATCTGGCAAATGAGGAACTTGATTAATTATGGGGACCCAAATCAAGACAAATCAAAACTATCTTTTCTTGGAATGTATCCATCTGATCACCTTCAAAACCAACAATAATTGAGAATAAAATGATGGATTCAAGACCAGATTTGCCCTGTTGTTTATTTGTTTGATAGAGTTACTTGTAATTGAAGGACATACCCATGGAGAGAGGTTGGGCTAAAATAAATCATTAACTATAAACAGTCTGTTGTCTACGAAGAGAGGTTGGGTTAAAATAAATCATTAACTATAAATAATTTGGTGTTTGTTTGTTAGATAGAGTTGCTTGTAACTGAAGAACATACCTATGGAGAGAGGTTAGGTTAAAATAAATCGTTAGCTACAAAAAGTCTATTGTCTAAGATGATTGTGATGATGACATACTATACTTCAATTGTACTTTGTTATTTTGTCAAGCTCAAGAGCTTGAAGTGACAATCAAGCATTGTTAACTATGTCTATCAGTACTTTTGGGAGGATTTGAGACCATAGGTGTGGTTCCTCAAATTCCAGAAAAGGGAGTGGAATCACTTATCTGCCAGCAGACGAATGATCCCACTCCCTTTTTTGAGATTTCATGGTAAACAGAAACATGCCACTATCCTAAATATTTTAAGGTCTATGCTCATGCATATGTGATTTGGTTCATAGTATAATTGTATTATGTTTTTTCTACATAGCTTGCTACTTTCATAAACATTAGAAAAAAAATGGACCAGAAAAGGGCCCTACAAGAAATGACATGTAGGAGAGATAAATAAATGAAAGTCAAAATCACATCTTTATAACTTCTATATGCATTTTTTTGCACTATTTTCAATGCAAACCATTCAAATTATTGTAATCACATCAAAAATAGTTTATGCTTAGCCATAGTTAACCATAATTCAAACATTGAAATACTTCCCTCTGTCGGGAGTGAAGATGCGTCGCAACAGTGGCAAGTACTCCTCGGTGCATGAAACCACATCTATCTGATTCAGGCTGACTAGTTGATCACAGCTTCGAAGTCACTGGATCTATACGGTCGATTCTGTAGCCATGCACGAAGTAGGTCAATTTGAGTTTAGCTTTGTGGAAGCATATTAGGTGTGAAAATTAGAGCGACATGATTGAATTAGACTATCAATCACACAAGTCAATTTTTAAGTTTATCTGCAAGCAAGGATTGACCAAATCATGAATAAAATGAGCATTCAATCATAGCATGCATGACCTAGATAACTAGAACATTGATTATTCATTCGTGAATAGATACATTCTAAATGAAATCAGAGTCGCGTTCATCCTAAATCAATACTTTGTGATAAAAGAGATAAAGAATACAAGAATTGTGCTCTAGATGTTCGATTGATCAATTGGATAGATTATTGAGCTAACCGAACAACTGATAAGTTGCTGGATATATACATATGGCTAACTAATTTATGAAAATATAGTACAAAGGACCATAAATGAACCTACATAAGGCTCCAAGAGTGATTGATTGATTGATACATCTATCTATTGCAAAAAGTAGTCACAAGATCTTGATCCAGAAAAGCGATATTGGATCCCACAATCAAGAGCAATCAAAACCATTGATCAAACATGGAATTCCGACCCCACATGTGTGTGGTACGGATTCCAATATAGCCTATTATCATAGATTAAGTGGAATCAAGTTTAGATACCAAAGCATTGACAATAATTCAAGACAAATGTGTAGAAACCTCAAGATTGCCAATTTGCTCCAAAAATTCTATCTCCTCACTATGGAATGATGGATTGTATGTACAATAGGGCTCTTTTCCTCTCAAGTTAGGTGAAAATCCAGCATGTAATTAGAAAGATGATTGACCATTTTTGCTCTAATTTTTCAATCTTACCTAATCCTAGAGTTTTGCCAAGTTGGTGGCTAGGTTGGTTATCCACCTCCATGATTCAAGGAATTGGCCCTATAATCTAGGAATTATGACCTAACAAGCCTAACTAATCCTATGAATGATATTTTAATAGCTTTAACCTCACCTCACGCATGCCAACAAGGATTCACATGTGTGGAACCCACCTATGTACAATTTACATGGTTTTGATCAAGCTAGATTTGCACGTGCCACAAAAAGTAAATTTGGCAATTTGGCCACTTTCAAGACAAAACTCATAAAGCACTTGTTTTAAACCCTATACAAACTTTTCTAAGCATGAAGTAGACATTACTATGTCAATCCATAGCTCAAAAAGTATATGGTTTTTTATTATATCAATAGACCCACCTCATCAAGAGCTCCAAACAATGAATCAAATCCAAGCCGACTGCCTCCTTTCCACTCCAATTGACCAAAGTCAAGATCAAACAATCTATCACTTTGTGAAAGTTTTGATAACATGTTACAAAAAAAGAAGTGAGGATCTTCAATCAATCTCTTGGAATAGACATCCAATATGCCAAAGCACATGTCATATGAGCTGATTCAGTTAGTTAGGATGCTGATGTGGCATAGGCTACGTGGTTAAATGCTTTCTTGGCAAGTATGCGAAGCACGATCTTCTTGACCTGTGAAACCAGTTACTATATGTATAAGCTTTAATTAATGAGTACGTAGTTTTTCTGTCTCCTGGGCTATTGTTCAAGCATCTGTCATCTTTTGAATGGTCTCATAACTCGTTGCTGTTTTAGGCAGCTACTGTATACAGAGATTGAATGCTTCAACACCGTTGGATGCTCAGAAATCAAGATTCGAAGGTGACAGCACTGTGAGAGGGACTCAGATCGCGAAGCGGGCCAAGTCAGATGGATTTCAAAGCGGGCTCCTTGATCGATCCACGAATCATCGCCGGCTAGAAACAGGGAATTACAGCGCATGGAGCTGGAAAATGGCTATGGTGCTGAAGGAGCGCAGCCTATGGGGGTCGTCAGCGGATCTGAAGTGGTGGAGGTCGATGAAGAGGGTCAACCGAAGGACGAAGTGGCTGCAGCTCAAAGTTGCTTCAAAGGAAGCAACGGCATATATGAAGATATGCCTTTCTCTGGGAGAATCAGCAGTATCTCAGGTTCAGGGTGCAACATCAGCGAAGGAGGTTTGGGGGCTGTTGAAATCTTTCTACGAACTGAAAGGGATTGCGGGAATCCTCTTGCTGCAGAGGCAGCTGTCCAGCTTGAGAATGTCCGAAGGCGATGACTTTGCTAGCCATTTGCAGAAGTTGAAAGGCATAGCCAGGCAGTTGCAGGCAGCTGGAGCACCTGTGGAGAAATACCAAATCGTATACACCATCCTGAATAGCATTCCAAGAAGCTATGATCCACTCGTGATGTCATTAGAAAGCATGGAAGAAAAGCTGGATGCTGATTTTGTCACAAGAAGGCTTCTCCAAGAGGAGATACGGAGGAAGATGGATAACTCACATGATGAAGTGGCATTGCTCAGCAAATTAAAAGACCTCAATACTCAAGGAAAGGCTGAAAGTTCATTCCAGCATGGCCCTGTGAGCAAGGGAATGAAGAAAAAGGCTTGGAAAGAAGGCTGTCAAATGCTACTATTGCGATCAGGTGGGGGCACATAGTGAAATACTGTTAGAGGAAGGCTGAAGATCTGAAGAACAAGGGGATGGCTCAAGCGAAGGTAGCAGAGGAAGAAGAGGCTGAGGTGTCCGTGGCATTCATGGCTATGGATATGCCATCAGAGCCAGACACCCGTCAGTTCCAAACTGTGCAGGATCAAGAAGTGAAATAGGGCTCCGCTTAGGGAGTGCACCGCATGGCCGTCACGGAGTGCATGGGCGCACAGTCCTTCCCTGGCCCAATGCATCTTCCTCCCGGCACAATCTCCTGGCCAGCCAATCTCTTGTAAAGCTACCTTTACAAGCTTTACTTCCGGCGCCATCGGCGCCAGCTATGTCCCCGGCGCCAGCAGCGCCCCTGCTGCTCCCGGCGCCACTGTGACCAGAATCCAGCCGGCGCCAAGTTCCTATGGCTGAAAATCTTTGATCGGTTCTAGCGAAGTCCAGAGAGCTCAGATCGATGTGCAATCACCTCACACGATCTAGGCATGATTAAAGGAAGCTTGGGGATCAATAAAATCTAGAGAGAGAAAATGACTTTCTAGAAAGAGAAAATCCTAGAGAGAGAAAAACGTGCTTTACCAGCTTGGATAGAGTGCTTGTTATGAGGGGGGGGTGCCGAATCACACCATTACTATAGGGGAGTGCGGGTTGCGACTCAGGGCGAGCTCCAACCAAGTCTCAGCCTCCCTTGCTGGAATGTTGTCATGGCTCTCGCCTTGGCATGCTAGCGCCCCGGAGACTAGGGTCGGTCACACACTTGAAATGTAACCTTCTCAGATTTATCAATAAAGTGAGATTTTCCTCAAACTGACTCTGATTACCTTCTGGGTTTCAGTGTTCGGTAAATGCGCCAGTTGTAAGGCCGCTTTCAAAATTTTTAATTTGGCACATAGCTGAGGGTCGTATCCCGGGACGCCAGCGGTATGCCGTCGGGACCATTCGGTCCGTGGCGCCAGCGGTATGCTGTCGGGACCATTTGGTCCAGGAATTGGTTGTTTCCATATCTGTCGCGGCTTGTGGTTCTGAGTGTTCCTTGCATGAACGTGAATGGGTTAAGCTCTTGGGGAACGGGCTCTAACCTGTCGGCTGAGTTGGATGGCTTGCTTGGGTGGATGTTACCTGTTTATGGCTGTCCAGTCTGGCGTGGCGCCAGGTTGGCTTCCAGCGCTCGTGACGAAGCTTTCAGTTGATTAAGTCTGATGTAAGTCAGACCGCTTGCTTGGAATGGATGTTACTCGTTTGTAACGAAGCTTCGAGTTGGTTAAGTTTGATGTATGTCGGGCGGCTTGCTTGGAGGGAAGTCACCCACATCGGGACCCCCGATCTGGCATGGCGCCAGGTTGGATCTCAATGTTGGTTTTCGGAACTTCATGTTGGTTAAGTCTGATCGTTGTTGGCGAGTTGGCTGCTTGTATGTCAAGTGGGTTTGGATGGCAAGAGTTGAAGGCTGGGAAACTAAGTCGTGGTTCCCGGCTCCCTTTGGGATGCCTGCGCTACATGTGGTATCAGAGCCGACTGGCCGGTCAGCTATGCGGATCTCACGGAAATGGCCACGGTTTGGGGTTCATCAAGACAACTGTTGTGCAAGGTGCTGCCCACAGTGTAAGCACGGGTGCGTCCACGGTCGGGGTGGTCAGCAGAACGGGGGACTTGATGAGTCAAGGTGCTGCCCTTGAGGTGTAAGCACGGTCAGTTCTCGCGGTTCGGGCCTGGCGCTGTCTGCACGTAGGACGGATGAGGCAAAGTGCTGCCTAGGGAGGTGAAAGCACGGTCTGTACCTTGTGGGGTGCGGGGCGACATATTCGAACTGTACGGGTTAACCATTGATACAGAGATGCTGCTCGAATTCGGGTGTAAAGCACGGGTGGTTAGCTGCCGGTGCGGGATAGCTGCCGATCGTTTAGCTATAAGGGCTATCGACCAAAAAGTGGTGGGGCGTGACTGAGGCAATGTGCTGCTTAATGGTGAAAGCACGGATAGTTGGAGGGGTGTCCTATGTGGGCTGATTCCGTGATCGATTTGTATGGGCACGGCCAGGCAAAGGTCCGTTGGCAGGACCATCTCAAAGGGGGATCTTGTCTTTGTTACTTGTTAGTAAACCTGCCTGAGAGTCTTACTTGTACGTATTCGTGGTGAGTCTTAGTACTCGTGCTTTGCCTGGTTTGCATGATTGCTTGTGATACAAGGAGCTGATGGCTCGAGAAGGAACCTTTTCTTTTGAAGGCTGATACCATCAAACAAAGAGGACTACAGAATCTGTGGGGCGGATTTGCAGTTCAAGTACTCACACGTGAACAACAACGAAACGACTCAATGTTTGCAAAGGATGGATGGCTAGCCTGTTTCTTGGGTTAGTTTCATTTGCGACAACGCCCACCAGACGCAAGCAGGAAGTCAAAAGTTGGAAAGGGCCATTTCAGGGGAGATCTTCTATGGAGCAGTTGGTCTTCATTTTGGGACGGCCACCTTCGGATCTGAAACTCACTGAGCATGGGCGATATCCAGAATCTGTGCGGCGGATTTGCAGTTCAAGTACTCGCACGTGAACGACAACGAAATGACTCAATGTTTGCAAAGGATGGATGGCTAGCCTGTTTCTTGGGTTAGTTTCATTTGCGACAACGCCCACCAGACGCAAGCAGGAAGTCAAAAGTTGGAAAGGGCAATTTCAGGGGAGATCTTCTATAGCAGTTGGTCTTCATTTTGGGACGGCCACCTTCGGAACTGAAACTCACTGAGCATGGGCGATATCCAGTATCAGTTGGGTTTTTCCTCAAAGGGGAAAAAGACTAGGATCCTCTTCAGAGATTGGCAACAAGTTGGATCGAGCCATAATCCTAGCAGATGGGAAGCAAAGTGTTGGAAAGGCTTTTTGTCCAAAGAACTCTACTCTAAGTCCGATCAGCTGATTTATTAAGTGGAGGGGAACTATCACACACACCTCTCTCTTGGGGCAAATTTTGAATGAAAGTTGATCAAAATGGGGGCAGATTCAAGGTGACCTAGCCATACTCACACGAGGAGACTGGCGAACTTTGGACCTAATAAGTTGACAAGTTTTTGTTGAGGAAAGGAAAGTTTGTTATAGGCTTTCTCTGGACCAGCAATGATGAGGAAACATATGAGTACGCTGGCTTGTGTTACGTGTAAGGCAGCTGATCAATGAAGGAACTGTGAAAATTGAGTCTTGCATGAGAGACTTGGTATTTTGAACGGACGCTAAGGGACAGTTCGCGTTGAGATCGGATTAGTGCAAACTCTGGGTGCATGTTTCTGATTCAAAGAGAGCTACTTGAAGCCAAGATCGATGTACACTTCTTGTTTTGACTGTGAGGCAACTAACCAGTGATGGAATTGTGAAAGTCAAGTTTTGCGCGACGGACATGGTGCTTCAAACAAACGCGAAGAGATAGTTCGGATGCGGATCAAACTGGTGCGACCCTTTGGCTTTCCACGAGGTCAATGGTTACATTTGGACTGATTCAAAGAGCTACTTCAAGCTAAGTGAGAGGTGCATTGCAGAGTACTCAATCTTTGCCTACCTTAAAGAGCCAAGATGGAAAAGTATCAAGATCAAGCTTGGACAAGGAGAGAAATCAAGGTGTAGAAGCAACAAGGCACGGAGTGGACCATAAAGTGGGCAATCAAACGATAAATCCTTCGGCTCAGGGAGCCTTGATACCTGTGCGGAACTGAACAAATCTGGAGCTCAAGGAGCTCAACACAAAGTGCATCAAGGACAAATCAGGAGCTCAAAGGAGTTCCAAAATTGAAAGTCAGAAGCGACAGGGGCGAACATTTCAAAGAAAGGCCTCTGTCACCAGTTAATAAGGTTCTCGGGTTTTACGAAAGCGATATCAAATCTACTCTTTTCCCAGACAAAGATATATTTTCAAGTTATGTAATTTTTCAGTACAAAGAGCTGAGCCTCCGACTTGTGGTGTGCCAGCTTCAATGTTAATAAAAAGTGGCCAGTAAATTGAGTACTGTGCCAAGTAGCTTAAATGTATAGTTATTTTAATTGGGAGACACCTTTACTTTAATCTGACATCTGATGAGGACATCAGATTTTATAAAGGTGGGGTGGATGTTGTAAAGCTACCTTTACAAGCTTTACTTCCGGCGCCATCGGCGCCAACTATGTCCCCGGCGCCAGCAGCGCCCCTGCTGCTCCCGGCGCCAACGGCGCCGGCGTCGCTCCCGGCGCCACTGTGACCAGAATCCAGCCGGCGCCAAGTTCCTATGGCTGAAAATCTTTGATCGGTTCTAGCGAAGTCCAGAGAGCTCAGATCGATGTGCAATCACCTCACACGATCTAGGCATGATTAAAGGAAGCCTGGGGATCAATAAAATCTAGAGAGAGAAAATGAGTTTCTAGAAAGAGAAAATCCTAGAGAGAGAAAAACGTGCTTTACCAGCTTGGGTAGAGTGCTTGTTATGAGGGGGGGGTGCCGAATCACACCAATACTATAGGGGAGTGCGGGTTGCGACTCAGGGCGAGCTCCAACCAAGTCTCAGCCTCCCTTGCTGGAATGTTGTCATGGCTCTCGCCTTGGCATGCTAGCGCCCCGGAGACTAGGGTCGGTCACACACTTGAAATGTAACCTTCTCAGATTTATCAATAAAGTGGGATTTTCCTCAAACTGACTCTGATTACCTTCTGGGTTTCAGTGTTCGGTAAAAGCGCCAGTTGTAAGGCCGCTTTCAAAATTTTTAATTTGGCACATAGCTGAGGGTCGTATCCCGGGACGCCAGCGGTATGCCGTCGGGACCATTCGGTCCGTGGCGCCAGCGGTATGCTGTCGGGACCATTTGGTCCAGGAACTGGTTGTTTCCATATCTGTCGCGGCTTGTGGTTCTGAGTGTTCCTTGCATGAACGTGAATGGGTTAAGCTCTTGGGGAACGGGCTCTAACCTGTCGGCTGAGTTGGATGGCTTGCTTGGGTGGATGTTACCTGTTTATGGCTGTCCAGTCTGGCGTGGCGCCAGGTTGGCTTCCAGCGCTCGTGACGAAGCTTTCAGTTGATTAAGTCTGATGTAAGTCAGACCGCTTGCTTGGAATGGATGTTACTCGTTTGTAACGAAGCTTCGAGTTGGTTAAGTTTGATGTATGTCGGGCGGCTTGCTTGGAGGGAAGTCACCCACATCGGGACCCCCGATCTGGCATGGCGCCAGGTTGGATCTCAATGTTGGTTTTCAGAACTTCATGTTGGTTAAGTCTGATCGTTGTTGGCGAGTTGGCTGCTTGTATGTCAAGTGGGTTTGGATGGCAAGAGTTGAAGGCTGGGAAGCTAAGTCGTGGTTCCTGGCTCCCTTTGGGATGCCTGCGCTACACAATCTCTCGGCCAGCCACCTCCCGCGAAGCATCCCCTTTGCAGCCTATGCTGGTGAAGCCCCGGGCTCTCCCTCGGTTCCGTTTGCAGCGCCTGCTGGTGAAGAGTCCCGTTTGCAGCCTCTGCTGGTTTTGCCCCGGGCACTCCCTGCGTTGCGTTCCGTTTGCAGCGCGAGCCAAGGAGCAGCCCGGTGCTCCATCACGGGCCAGACCTGGCGCCACATCATCAATTGTTTTGTATTAACTAAAATATAATAATTCAGTACAGATCCAAGTACAGCAAACAAATAAAATAACAAGTACAAAAGATAAAAGAAAAGTACAGAAGAGAACAAAGAACATTGAAAGGAGTACAGAGAGGAGTGAAAGGGCCAAGGCAACGAGGCAATGTGGTTTCATGCATGCTTTCATGTATGGAGAGAGAGAGAGAGAGAGAGAGAGAGAGAGAGAGAGAGGGAGGGAGAGAGCACTATCAGGCATTTCAAATAGTTTTAAAGTAAATAGAACGTTTTTTTGAATACAAAAGGGTCTCCTAGGGTTTAGGCTTTAGCAAGCTGTTTTTTCAGCTTGTTGGTGCATTGAAAGTTGTGAGTGAGAAAAAAGTCATTGCTTATATGCTTATGGAGGACCACAATGGAGCACATTGGGGATTCGATCTTGAAGTGCCTTCGTTATCTAACAACATTGATTCTACATTGTCGTTTTCGAGGATCATTTCAAGGAGTTATGAAAGTGGAGGTGAGATCGAGCTCATTTTTTTATTTTAAGCTCAATATTGGTCTTTGTGTCTTTGCCTACTTATTGCGCTATTATTGAAAAAACTTTGCGAGCCAATTCACGAAGACTTACAAGTTCATTATGCTCTCATAGTTAAGTTAGAGCGTGGTTGTCACAGACATGACAATGGTGCACATAATGTTGAAAGTGTTCATAATTATCAACCCAAAATGATTATGTATTTATCTAATATAGACATTGTTTGAGATGGTTTTTTCAAAAAACTAGTTTATGTGATTTCTTGATCGACAAAGATTTGATCATGCGTATACAATTGACTAATTATAAAAGTGTTTTATATCGAGGTTACATTGTTCTCAGTTTTTTATAACCTAGTATCATAGACAACTTTCAAGCAAATTTATGAAGCGCTTTAATCCAAATGGTATTGGAAAACCAACATAGTTCAAAAGATTGAGTCCGTAATGCTAAGACACCCCATGCGTTTTTTAACTCTCACAAAATTTGACATGCTTATTGTTCATGAATTGAGGTTGAGGAGGGCACCATCATCTCAGTGGTAGTCCCTTGGTGGGAGCTATGTGTGCTAAGTGCACCTTTTTGCATTTGTTTGATTGATCATAAATCAAAATTTAATTTACGATAGGGTCTTGTTAATGTTGACAAATATTTATCAAATTGGATGTATGGGGGTTTAGTGATATTTTGAATAGAGATGAATGAGGGACTTGGATGATGGAGTTGATGCATATCATAGGTCAACGAAGCATAAGGGGGATATTGTTAAGAATAAACTTTACTTTATCGCCCGCAAAGGTTGTAAGACTCAAAGAATGAGGCAAACAAAAAATTGGACACCCATTGTTGAGTTAGGGGTAGAATTGCTAAGAGGATGATAATGACTTGCCTTTGAATGTCAAAATGCTATATGTTTTTGTGACCAATATTGAAGCACTTGTGAAAATTGACAATTCTCTTGCACTTGTAGAAATTGCGATGAGGAGTTATGTTTCTGATAAAGAAGTGTCTCTGCCTCCTGAAGTGGCATCGAGAGATAATCTTATTGAAGGTAAGACGATTTGGCATGAGGTTATGAATGACATTGTGTTTTTGAAGAATGATTTTAAAAAATTATTGCTTGCAGGATTTAGGGCCACAGAGCCCCCTTTTAGAGTTGTGTAAGAACCGCCCCCTGGCACATTTTGCTTTACAGATTTGGAATGGGACAAAGTTACAACTCAAAATCGTGAGGGGAAATCATTCGAGTCTGAAATTGCATACATTCCATACTCGCGAGTTGAGCAATTCATTGAGGGTGAGGAAAAAAATGATGAGGCACCCACAAATTTCTCAAAGTTTTGTATAAAGTCAAATGCACCTGGGGATTTGAAACATCCAAAGCCAGATAGTTTTCTACAACGTACATGGTAAGTAAAAAATATATGCTACAGATGGGGTTACGTTTTTTTTGTTGGATTGTGATTATTGTTTGGATTTATTATTTCTATTGTGTTGTAGGTATTGGTGTATGCATGTACCAAACGACAATAGAAATGTCAAGCCCAATTTGGAAGATAGGTCCCAAAGGCCAAGACAGGGTCCAGGAAGTAGACGAAGCTTGGTAAGTCGAGGTGAGAGCTTGTCAAGAGGTTGCCAATGTTAAGCAACTATATCAATGGCCCGCTATTGCAGAAGTGTGTTTTATTGAGAGACGCCATGTCGATAAAAATGGACAACCATGTCATGGTCCTTTGGATGTATCATCACTTCATTCTAGAGCTCAATTTGCCCCTAGGTTGTCGAAAGAGAAAAAGCGCTGGGTATTATGCAGACTTTACGAGAAGACAAACCCAAATCAAATCATCAATGAGCACAAAGCATTGCTAGCTAGCAAAAGAAGTTCTGAAACTAGCTTTCTCCCGTCGAGAGATGATTTTCTCACCAAACAAGATATTTTAAACCTATCTATGAAATTGTCACGAGTGACATTTGAGTTGCACAAAGATGATGCACGCAGTGTCCATTTATGGACAATACAAAATGTGAAGAGAGTTTTTTTCTATCAAACATTTAGCAAGATGGAAAATACAACATTCATATTGGGCATCCAAACAAAATTTCAAACGGAGAAGATGCTCTCTCTTGGCCATAACAACATCCTAGCCATGGATGCTACATTTGGGACAAACAAATTCAAGGTTAGACTACAATTTATTACTTTGCTTGTGTGAAGTTGAATTTATTGTCACATTGTCGCTTTCTCACCACATTGTGTTGTGTGTGTAGTATCAACTCTTCACAATTCTAGCAATATTCCAGTCCTCTAATAGCTTGTAAAGATCATAAACAATTTGTTAGATTACATTGAACTACAAAGAAACACAGATTCAAAATTTGGTAATATGAGTGGTGATGCAACAATTTTTTGCTGAACTCCTCAGAATGGAACTTAACAAAC
This sequence comes from Diphasiastrum complanatum, assembly GCA_029204225.1. Classification (NCBI taxonomy): domain Eukaryota; kingdom Viridiplantae; phylum Streptophyta; class Lycopodiopsida; order Lycopodiales; family Lycopodiaceae; genus Diphasiastrum; species Diphasiastrum complanatum. The sequence continues at coordinate 23,480 of MU835139.1, read as the reverse complement.
AACTTCCAACATTATTTCGAGAGTACAATTGTGCGAAAAAGGCCTGCAATAGATTTGTAATATAAAGCCTTGAGAAGATAAAATATCATACTATAAACCAACATGTTAGACCAAACAATAATATTATCATTGCCATGGATTTTATAGACAAACCACCCCCAACAGCCAATAATTCGCTCATATTCTACGGAGTTATCCAAATCTGTACAAATTGCCACCAACAATATTGATTTCTTGTTCCAGAGACTAAACTAGAACCTCCTCATTTTCTGGTGTGTCAATTGAGATAGTGTGAATTGTTGGCGTCTGTTGTTCTGTCTATGCTGCCAAGAAAATTTGTTGTTGGGAAGCAATATTATGACGTTGTTCCAGGAGAGTACCACATGGAACATTGTGAGGATCCATCTAGCATGCAGATCCATAGATTACCCACACTAACAAGGGCTGAAGGACACAAAACCGATATAGTGAGTGTCAAAATTCATCTTGATTATCTATAGTCAAGAGTTCAATGGTATATGATATGCCAATTCTTCCACAGCCAATCTTGTGCATGAATCGTCCCTTTATGCATCACATTGTAACCTGCTTCTCACTCCTTGATCCTTGTTTCATTTTCACAGTTATTTCAAATACACTGCCAATGCTTTAATCTATCAATCCTTGGAGATCTATGCCTTGATTGAAACTTGCACAAGCTTTCTGAATTGCCTGATCTGCTTATCAAGAATCCTTGAAAATAGTTTAAGAATCAATGCTTGCTAAAGCCTAAACCCTGGGAGACCCTTTCCTCTTCAAAAAAACGTTCTATTTACTTTAAAATTATTTGAAATGCCTCATAGTGCTCTCTCCCTCCCTCTCCCTCTCTCTCTCTCTCTCTCTCTCTCTCTCTCTCTCTCTCTCTCTCTCTCTCTCTCTCTCTCTCTCTCTCTCTCTCTCTCCATACATGAAAGCATGCATGAAACCACATTGCCTTATTGCCTTGGCCCTTTCTCTCCTCTTTGTACTCCTTTCTCTATTCTTTGTTCTCTTCTATTCTCTTCTATCCTTTTCTTTTCTCTTCTGTACTTGTTATTTTATTTGTTTGCTGTACTTTGATCTGTACTGAATTATTATTTTTTAGTTAATACAAAACAATTGATGACGTGGCACGAGGTCTGGCCGGTGATGGAGCAACGGGCTGCTCCTTGGCTGGCGCTGCAAACGGAACGCAGGGAGTGCCCGGGGCAAAACCAGCTGGAGGCTGCAAACGGGACTCTTCACCAGCAGGCGCTGCAAACGGAACCGAGGGAGAGCTCGGGACCTCACGAGCAGAGGCTGCAAAGGGGATGCTTCACGGGAGGTGGCTAGCCAGGAGGAAGATGCATTGGGCTAGGGAGGGACTGTGCGCCCCTGCACTCCCTGACGCCCATCAGGGAGTGCATGCGGTGCACTCCCTAAGCGGAGCCGTGAAAGAGGAGGGCTTGGAGCACGTGGAAGTCAAAGGGGTATCACCTGACCACGGGTGGTACCTGGACTCAGGTGCTACCTCGCATATGACACCAAATAGAGGAGCATTCATCAGTTACCACCTGATCCCAAATGACAAGGAGGTCATGATTGGGAGCAGAAAAACTATGAATGTTGTTGGTAGAGGATATGTTTCCTTGTGTATGGGGAAAGGCAGAACAACAATCCTCAAAGATGTTTTGCACGTACCTGGATTGGCAAAAAATCTGGTGTCGGTGAGCAGGATTGCAGATCATGGACTGGAGGTGTTGTTTATCAACAACAAATGTGTGATCAAATCAAAGGGTGAAGCGGGGTAAAACTCCATATGAACTGTGGTATAATTATAAGCCCAATGTGAGTCATCTAAGGGTTTTCGGATGCATGGCTTATGTCCATGTCCCCAAAGAGAAGAGAGGAGAGTTGGATCAGCATGGGCGGAAATCCATTTTTGTAGGGTATGCAGAACAACAGATGGGCTACAAGGTGTACGACCCTGAGAGCAAGAAGATGTCCCACTCTCGAGATGTTATATTCTTTGAGGATGACTGCATCAAAGAGTTGAGCCTGCAAAAGGAAGAGACGACAGTCAATGCACCTAACATAGTCATCAGAGCTATTGTACATGGAATGAACCAGATAGCTGCAGCACGACCACAAGTCATGGAACATGCAAATTCTGGCCAACTGCAACTGGAAGACCAAACTGGGATGCAAGAGGACAACCTTCAAGTGCAAGATAGACTACCAGAAGAGACTCGAGGGTCAGAATGGATCAGAAGAACCCCTCAGAGGTTTGATGAGATGATCTTCATGACAAAAGACATAGCATCAGAACCTCATGGATACCAGGGAGCCAGAGATGCAGCAGAATGGGATGAATGGAAGCTGGCAATGGATGAGGAAATGGAAGCCATGAATAAAAATGAAGCATGGGAGCTGGTCCCATTACCACAAGGGAGGAAGGCCATTGGGTGCAAGTGGGTATTTAAAATCAAGTATGGAGCAGATGGGAAAATTGTCAGATACAAGGCCAAGTTGGTGGCTAAGGGATGTGCACAAATTGAGGGGCTGAACTACGAAGAGACCTTTGCTCCAGTAGCACACATAGGATCAATAAGGATCTTGTTAGCATGGGCAGCATTGGAAAACTTGGAGATACATCACTTGGACATTAAGACAACATTTTTGAATGGTGAGCTTTTTGAAGAAGTCTACATGAGGCAACCCGAAGGCTATGATAAAGGAGGAAGACTAGTATGCAAGCTAAAATGCTCTTTATATGGGCTAAAACAATCTTCGAGGATGTGGTATGAGCGAATTGAAGTTTTCTTTCGAAAAGATGGTTTCTTGAAATGTCTTTCTGATCCCAACAATTTTTATAAGTTAGGTTCAGGATCTGTCATCATCATAGCATTATACGTAGATGACATGATCATGTTCAGTAATGACTTAGAAATGATGGCAGACTGTAAATTGAAGTTAAGAAATCAATTTGAAATAAAAGATCTGGGGGACATACATTATTGTCTAGGGATAGAAGTTAAAAGGAACAGAGAAAAAGGGTTGATTGGCATTAGTCAAGGAAAATACATCAGAGACGTGATCAGGAAATTCAAGATGGGGGATTGCAATCCTGTGAGCACTCCTCTAGAACCTGGAATAAGGTTAAGCAAGGACATGTGTCCTACAAGTGAGGACGAGAGAGATGGAATGCGCAATTGTCCATATAACAGTTTGATAGGTTCATTAATGTATGCTATGGTCTGTACCAGACCAGACATAGCTACTGCTGTTGGAAAACTCAGTCAGTACTCGTCAAATCCAGGAAAGGAACATTGGAACGAGTTCTGCGCTACCTGAAAGGAACTGATGGATTGGGGATAATCTATAGAGGGAGCATAGCTGAAACCACAGGTTATACGAATTCTGATTTGGGGGGGGAAATATTGACGACCGCAAATCCACCAGTGGATATGTCTTCATGAAAGCTGGTGGAGCAATCACTTGGGCAAGCTTGAAGCAAAGATCAGTGACCCTATCCTCTACAGAGGCGGAGTTTGTGGGACTATGCCAAGCCACTAAAGAATACATCTGGTTAATCAACATGTGCAAAGAATCAAGGATCAATGACAAAGGTTTCACCATATTCACTGACAACCAAGGATCAATTCATTTATGTAGGAACGGAGATTTTCATAAGCGCAGCAAACATATTAGTCTGCAGTACCATTATGTCAAAGACTTGGTTCAATCTAGTTTTGTCAATTTGAATTATTGTAGAACTGAGGATATGATAGCAGACAGAATGACTAGTGTTTAAGTAAAGATAAGTTCATAAGATTGAGAAACCAAATGGGAGTTGAAAATGTAGATGATGCTTTGACATAGTTGAATGAGTTGGAGTTTGTTGGAATAGACATCCAATATGCCAAAGCACATGTCATATGAGCGGATTCAATTAGTTAGGATGCTGCCGTGGCATAGGCTACGTGGTTAAATGCTTTCTTGGCAAGTATGCGAAGCACGGTCTTCTTGACCTGTGAAACGAGTTACTATATGTATAATGCTTTAATTAATGAGTACGTAGTTTTTTTGTCTCCTGCGCTATTGTTCAAGCATCTGTCCTCTTTTGAATGGTCTGATTTGTTTGTAATTAATTCTCTGTAATCGTTGCCATCGTTCTATGAAAGCTGTCAGGATTGGAAATTCCAATACAATCAACAAATGATAAGTGGTTGAGATTGCACACGTAGCTAATCCAACTAGAATTCGCCCTCCAAATCAAGACTAGGTTCACAAGGCAAGAGCTCAACTAGGCTTGACAATCTCACTATCCACTTGAAATTCAACTGACATCAAACTTTACTAGACTCAAAATAAGTGTAATAAAATTCAATCGAATTATGTCAAAATAATGCTTTAATCAAAAGCTTACAAACCACATAAAAACAATGTATGTAGAAAAATGCTCCAACACAGTTTGCTTGTATTTTATCAACTCTCAGTACATTGATTCGATCAAAAATTTAACTTACTCGAATACGATTTTATAATTTACTTAGATTTAGGTAGAAAGACACCAATAAAAACACCACGAAATGTGAAATGCTTCTCGCCACATAGTCTACACTTCATGCTTCCTAGAAGGGGTAACTACTTTGGAGATTCAATGGCTACAGAATCATTGATATTCGAAACATGCACACAATGAATGACGGAGTGTGATCTCTACCAATGAAATGAACATGTTCTAAATGTTCCATTAGAAAGACAAGACGTTCTAATGGCATTTATAGAAGTACACATTTTTTTTATCATATCAAAGACAATTATTGCAAGTCATACGAAATGGAAAGGCCAACCTTACACAGTTTACATAAATGACAGCTTATTTTATGACTACAACTACAGCCGGCTATCACTTTACTTGCCTTGAGTATGCAGCTTTCAGTGAAAATGCTTATACAAACTTGTTGACATGCTTAGCAATCAGAAAATATCTACCACAGATGTGTCAGCACTAAAAGAATCTGTCTCCTAATTTTGACAAGCGTGTCAGGAGTCAGATGAGACCTTAGAACCTGAATTTTACAGTATCATGATTTACAAAGTGTGAGTAATAATGCCATGGTCAACTCTGACTCTTGCAAATTGTTCCTCTTTGAATGCTTTATACATAATCGTAGAAGTGTCGTTCCATGCCTCACAAACATGTTAGGCTTTGGAAAAGAAGACAAGAACCTTTGGAACTGAGGAAAGAATGGGATAATACCGCTTGTTTGATCAGTCAATCAGTGGAAAGTGTTACTTAGTACATCACACATATCCAGTGAAAAAATTACAGCGAATTTCAATATGAACCAGGCGACCTTTGTTCCTTGTTTCAATGACACAATCAAATTGGAAATTTAAGCAAAATCTAAGACAGATTTGGAGAAAAGAACTTTCTCTGTCTGAAATCATATTTTGGGAGATGTTGACGACACCTTTGAGACCCAAGCTTCAACAGTGTGATCAGCTCTTTAAAAATATCTAATCATAAAGTTTATCCTTATAATATTTGAGCCATCTTTCCAAAAATATACGAAGACTGAACGCGAGCACAGCTCCACGGGAATCAACAGTCTATGAGGCCTCTGAACATGTAGGTCCCAACTGTGAACCATGCTAAGAGAAGAAAAGAAAAAGCTGCCCATCCAACAAAGAAAGACCATCCAGCCATTATTACACCAATAAGCATAACAACCACAGAAGGAGCAAATGACCTGATCGCTGCTGCTGCATCCACCCATTGGCCTTTTGAGAGAATAAAGACGACCACTTTAAGAATGTTCCACTTTACAGAACCTTCATATGCAAGTTTGTTCATGCAATTTGCAACAAAAGAGTGGCAATTGCACGTAAATAGATTGTAAGACTTATGCTGAAAGCCCCCCATGGAGCTGTCAATTGCAATATCGCAAGATGCTGCAATCCCAAATTGTGCATGGCTGATATGATTTCTGCAGGCATGACTGCCAATATTTGAGGGGAAGCAGCACTGCAAAATCCGCCAGTCAACAAGGAAATGTATCAGTCATGAGGTAAAATTTTGGATTATAGCTATCTATACTCTGCTCTTGGATGGAATGTGTTAGGCAAAGAAAACATTCAGACATAACACTTGCTTTTAAAGGCAAGAATGGAGGCGGCAATTGATATTCTTTTATACTCGTCTCATCCATAAATAAACGACCTCTTTCATTGTTGTTTTATTGAACAGATTTAAGAGATGCCGAGAAAAAGAAAACTGGCTAGAAAAGAATGATACTATCATGAGTAGAAAGCAATAGAAAGGAAACAGGGATAATGATTGCCGCGGAGTGAATTAAAAATTGTGATATCAGAAGGCAAGAATCAATATGAACACATTAATAAGCTAGTCCAATGGTAATTCTACCCGGTTGCTGAGTTATCTGAGGCAGATTCATGATGAATCAGGAACGCAAAGCAGATATATTAGTTTGCTTCATCATCATAGCAATGATCATGGAAGTAGCTATAATACCTTTTTGACATCCAGCTGCACGTATCGAGCAGGAGCTCCAAAGGCAAAATTGTCCACATTAACAAAATGAGCTCCAGCAAAATCCAATATGACGCCATCTTCTCGGCAGATACCCACATGCCCTATGTACGGCGCTAGCCAAGAAATAACAGGCAGAGGTGTCCACACCAAACAGCAGGGGAACCTAGCACTTTCAGGATTTATGGGGGTCGCAGCACCAACCAACAACATGCCTTCATCTGGCAGACCTGTCTCCTCCTCTGTACCTTGATCCATAGGCGTTTTGCCAAAAGCTCAAGGAGGCAATCTTGATCTCCAAGAAACTGACCAAGTTAATTTTTACAGTTCATACGCCATAATATGTTAAGGTTCTAGATGCTCATCGTATAATCGTCACCTTTGAATGCTATTTTGTAGAGGAAATGCGCCAGAGGTGTATGATCTCCTCTTGAAAGAAAATCCAAATTTTGCTGAGGATTTCCAAAAGGCTTCAGATATGATAATATAGGGTTGAATTAAAATCTACTTTAGAGAATAATGTGAATGGATTAGTATCTAATGGATCTCGGCTTATGGATGCAAAGATGACCATGCAGGTCTTTCAATTCTGCCAAATACGAAAGCAATCTAAATTCTAGCCAAATGTTGAAAATTTCCCTGGAAATTTTCTTCGAATATATCTATTCAAAAAATAGCAGTAGATCTATATCGATGCAGCTTTGTGAATCCCTACAGTACCTTTCGCTAGCCTCCCGTGAACAAGGTAAATGATTCAATCTCCCGTTCAGCATGTAGAAGCGGTTCATATCACAATAGATATTTTCCATGCTAACATTTTAGGAGGTTCCGTCCAACAGAGAGCAAAGTCTTTCTCGGATCTGAAATGGGTAGAGAGCTTTGGTTTTTGATGGGACTGGAGAGACCTGCAGCAATCAAAGAAGACCAGTGTGAAACCGGCAAAATCAAGTTCAGGGTCATTGTGCTGGATCCTGATAATCTGAGTCTTATAATCATGAAGAGCACGTCTAGTTCCTGATCCAAAACGATACGCATCTTGGCGATTGCATCAGTTTCGTTTGACGTATACCAGCTAAATGCAGATAAAACACACAGCGAAACACAAAATGCTACATTAATGAAGAAGACAAAACCTAGAGTCAAAACACAAATACTAAACCATGAAAAGGACCAAAAAACAGAGCGAAACACAAAAGATTATGTTACTGAAGAAGACGAAACAGTAAAAGTATACCTATATTATTGCAGAAGATGAACAGTAAGCAATCTGGATTGTGCAAACAGTTCATCTCGCATCCTTGATCATCATCATGCATCCCTGCTTTCTCTTGCAACCTTCCCGTCATTTTATTTTACTTTTGTTTCTCGTCAAAGGCTTCGCATTCATGCACTAAACTGTGCAGTCTGCGAGGAAGCGAAGGGGAGGGCAAGGCAAAGCAAGGCAAGCGGATGAAGTCCCAGCGAAATAAAGGCAAAAGCTTCAAACGCCTCTCGAAATAAGGGCAGTGCCCACTTTCAAAAGGATGTGGTCTTTGAATGGCCTTAACAAAAGCTCATGAAGCAAGCCACCACACACATACATATACATGTATAAGTTAGGGTTTGAGCAAAATTATAAGAGTCCCGTGACAATAGGTGAGCTTGGGCCGGTTACAACCTCATATGCCAGGCTTGGGCTATGTATTTGACACATAAGTCTTAAGCTTTACAGGGTGAAAGTAAAATCTCAAGGCTCATGGCAAAATTCATCACTATGAGCGTATCTCATGTATAAAATGCATTAAAATCTTATGAAATTGTGTTGTTATTGTCGATCTTTTTGTTGGACCACTTTATCAAGTTAGGATTTTTTTCCTTTGTTAAATCATCTCCTTATGTACAACGTACATCCACCGAAGGCTTAGCCAAGTATGGTGCATAAGGCTCCAAGATATCCCTATTTTAGAGCATCCAAGTTTCGAGCCCACACAAGCATCCATAATATGGCATAGTCAAGGAACATGTAGTCTCCCAAACGCGTCCACTTGTGATTCGAGGTGATTTGAGGTTGTACCTTCTTGGGAAAACTCGATTAATATAAGGACCAACTCCGAGTCATTTGAGCTCCTTAGTGATAAAGCATTTCATCTCTACCTATTGCAATGCACGATTTCACTTGAGGGTAGAGTAGGATAGGTTCTTTGGAGCCAATTTGGCAAAGGATATTGTAAATAGAGTTTGTAGATAAATGTGCATTTGTACATGATATTCGAGATTTGTTACATGTTTTCTAAAACATTAAAAAATTTCAAAAACTATGTAATCGTAAGACTATATTCTTTGAGGTGAATTTACCACCATAGAAAGAAGTGATCTACATTTTATGTATTGTAACTCACTCAATGATTTTAAATGTCATATTTCAACCAAGCGCAGTGGTAAAATAGAATAAAGAATCATCTTGCATGAGGATACATCATGCGAGTGGGAGTGTTGAGTATTTTAGACATTAGATTTATGTTGATTATTCTAGCTGAATGGTTTGATATGATTTTTTAAAAGTAGTGCATATAGTGGAGGCCTAAAGGTAGAGTAGTGGTGATAGTGTATGAAGTAGGATTGAGTTTATTTAAGCATTCCTTTAGGCAAACAAAAATGAGACATGGGAGTGGCTACCAGGAGAACCTATCGCTATGGTGATTGCTTGGAAGGTGCAAAGGAATGGAGGGAAGTCCGAAAGCATCAATTAGAATTTTTGAGGTTCATCACCCCAACAAAAGGAAAATGCTTAATCATGTCATTTGCAAGGCAGATCTCAACCAATCAAGAGAGTAAAGAGTCTAACCAACAATTTCTTAATAGATCAAGCAATATGAGGCATTTAGCTCAATCTACGCAAGAAAAAGACGTCCACCTTTCATTACAAGTCGGAATATATACTCTATAGGGTCCTTCTGATAGGTACTTTCTTCCATAACCCAAACTACAATGATTGCATATTTTATAGGTAGGCCTCTTTTACAAAATAACCTATGGATTTATTCTTAGAATCATTTGAATCAACGATTGGTTCTATGTGACAAAGTAGAAATATGGAGCAAGGGAGTCTATTTCTTTCATCGACAATGGAAAAAGTGATTTCAAACAACTCATTCCACTAGATGTTTCAATTGAAGAAACAAAACGTTTCTATTTACAAATCTTTGCTAGCTTTCAGCCCTCTGCTGACGAAGATGTTCGCGAACACGAAAGTCAAGAGACACGAAGCACGAAAGTTTTGCGAACACCTGACGAAAAGACACGAACACGAAAGATTCGCGAACGAGAATCTTTTGCGATCCAACACGAGAAAGTTAGACGACGGAAACGAAACCAACGACGCGACACGAAAAACGTCGCGAAACCCTTTCTGCCCTCACGCTCCAAAGGGTACCAACAAGATCATACAAGTACCCAGAAGTACAGATGTCTGATCTGATGGCATGATGTCAGCAAATACACTCTAGGTCATGGCTAATCTGCCGCTCTTGTAATTTCCTGATTAGATGTAGATATTTAATTACTCTAATCTTAAAGTTACATAGAACGACTATATACTTATTGGATGATATTTGAAATAAAAAGATACAGAAAGGTAGTCTGATGCTAGTAAGCAATCAAGACGAAATACAGACAACAAGTCCGCTTGCGTGCAAGACAAGTTTTGTGATCAGGATCCATAGAGATCCACAAGTCCGCTAGTGTAGGCAGGACATCCACTCATGAGAGAACTGTATTTCTCTCACGCGATCGCACTGTGTGGATCTGCATGCAATGAGGTGATCCTAGATTCAAGAGCCACCTCACACTTCATGACATCAAGACGAATAATATCTGATTTCAGAAGTGTAGATCCTTCAAGATTCATAGTTCTTGGAGATGGATCTAGACATCAAGTGAACGATATTGGTTCATTGTGGGTCAACACCAACGGTAGAGACAAACGACTCGAAGACGTTCTGTTCGTGCCTACACTGCAGCGAGACTTGCTTTCTGTAGCAAGAATAGCAGATGCAGAGATGTGTGTGACGTTTTTTGACGAAACATGCAACGTCATTGACGCCAGTACTAGTACATTGATTGCTCAAGGCAGAAGGAAAGGAAACCTATATCATCTGAAGGTACGCCTACCTATAGATCAGGTGCATCATACTCATGATGACTCGCCAGACACTCTGTGGCACAGAAGACTCTGTCACATGAACTCAATGGCACTTTACCAAGCAAGCCATCATGGAACGATAACAGGGGTCAGCATCTCGAATGCAACTAGTTCAGCCACCTGTGATGCATGTTTGAAGGGCAAGATGTCACGCACTCCATTCATCAAAGACTCATACAGAACGATCAAGATTCTGGAGTTAGTGCATTCTGACATCTGCGGACCATTCAATGTGATCTCAGTAGGAGGTAGTATTATATAACTTTCATTGATGACTATAGTAAATTTGCCAAAGTGTATTTCATTCAGAATAAATCTAAAGCACTTGATAAATTCACAGAATATGTGAATTGGGCTGAGATGTACATGCAACAAGGTTAAGCAGATCAGGATAGATCGAGGTGGCGAATACATCTCGAATCGCTTCACTGACTTCTGCAATGATCGTGGCATCATTTATAGAAGGACTGCAGCCTACACACCGCAGCACAATGGTGTTGTAGAAAGAAAGAACAGGACTCTGATGGAAGCAGCCAGATGCATGATGGCCTACTCGAAGGCTCCAAGGGTACTATGGGCTGAAGCAGTAGCTATAGCCGCATACATTCAGAACAGAACAGGTAAGTTTGGTGTCCCTCACAAGACACCACACGAGCTATGGTGGGGTAGAAAGCCCAACCTGTCTCACGTTAGGATCTTTGGCTGTGCAACTTATGCACATATTTCTTATAAGCTTCAAAAAAAGCTTGATGAGAAAGCCGAGCAGGGATTTCTAGTAGGTTATGACAAAAATTTGTCATACTACAGAGTCTACATGCCATACACAAACACTGTGAAAACAATGAGAGATGTCAGGTTTGATGAGAGTAGGACAATGGCCAATGATGATCATGTCAACTATGAAGTTCTGGAGAGACAATACTATGACCTGCCGCCAATGACAGACGGAGCAGAGAACCAACATGAAAACGAAGATTTTTGAGTCATTTCTCATTCAAGTACGAATCAGAAGAAGAAAGATTCGAGAGGCAGCCTACTGCTACAAATCCTGTAAACCAGGATGGTTCCAGACCAAGCAGAGCAGAAAAAGACAAAGGCATTGCTGTCCCAGGAGGATCTCCGAGAAGGTCGTCTAGACCACGAAGAGCACCAGCAAGATATGTGCTAGGCAACTCAGCTTCCACATTAAAAGAGTTCTGTGGATTGAGTGGCAAACCATAGACTTTCGAGGAGGCGATTGAATTTCCAGAGAAGGACAAATGGAACCAAGCCATGAACAAAGAGATGGAGTCTATCAGGAAGAATCAGGTATGGACGTTGGAGCCATTACCACATAAGTGCAAAACTGTCAAATGCAAATGGTTTTCAAGCTCAAATACGGACCAGATGACAATGTGACGAAATACAAGGCAAGACTGGTAGCAAAGGGATTTTCTCAGAGATATGGTATTGACTACTCTGAAACCTTCTCTCCTATTGTCACACATTCGTCCCTGCGTTTGTTATTTGCATACACAGCAGCTTATGACCTCAGGATCCACATTGTGGATGAGAAGACAGCCTTCTTGCATGGCAAATTAGGCAAAGAAGTCCATACGGATCAACCCCCAGGATATGTCTCAAATTCACTTCCCATCTATGCATGCAGAATGCATAGAAGCATCTACGGTCTGAAACAATCAGCCCGACAATGGTACAAGAAGAAAGATCAAGCCCTGAAATCATTAGGATTCAAGCCTCTATTGGCTGAAGAACACTTAGGAAGGTTTGTACAAAACAATGCTCAAGAAAATTGGAAGTGATTTGAATCTAGAAACTCACAAAGGTTTCACTTGTCTTGATTATCTCAAATTTGGCTTCTAGCCCTCTCTTTGGATTTCTAGTCACAGCTCTCAGACTACCTCACAAAGATAGAATGGAGATAAGATGAGATTCTATCAAGGAACTATCAAATCAAGTCAATTTTACAAGTTTGTGGACAAAAAAATGGCTAAATATCTCTCCCTCTTCTTGATGGTTCATAAAGACCAATCAAACAAATTTAAAGGGCTTGAAATCAGCCTCAAATAATTAGATCTCATGACACTAAGCCAAATCTAATTGATGGCAAACATACTTTGATGATTTTCCTAGAACTAGCAACAAAAAACTCATCAAGATGGTGTAAACTCAAATTGTTGGATCTTGTGAATAATGAAGATTAAATGCTGGTACAGAGGTGCCCACATGTGTGGAAAGTGCAACTTATGATTCTCACCAAATTTGGATCCCAAATCTTCAACCTAAGACTTGATTTGAACTTGCCCTTCCAAGACTAGCTTTCTAGCAACAACTTGCTAAAAATGGATTGTCCTTTGATCAGTGATTATTCACTTGTACTTGGCTCTAATACCATGTTGAAAGTACAGAGGACCATAAATGAACCTACATAAGGCTCCAAAAGTGAGTGATTGATTGATACACCTATCTATGGCAAAACTGGTCATAGTATCTTGATCTAGACAAGCAATATTGGATCCCACAATCAAGAGCAATCGAAAGCATTGATCAAACATGGAATTACGACCCCACACGTGTGGTACGGCCTCTAGTACATCTTGTTATCAAAGATTAAGTGCAATCAATTTTAAATACGAAAGCATTCACAAAAACTCAAGACAAATGTGTAGAAACCTCAAGATTGCCAATGTGCTCCAAAAATTATATTTACTCACTATGGAATGATGGATTGTATGTACAATAGGGCTCTTCTCCTCTCAAGTTAGGTGAAAATCTAGCATCTAATAAGGAGATTGATTAACCTTTCTTGCCCTAATATGTTTTGTCAATTAGATGGTTAGATTGATCAGCTGGTACTAAGGTTTGCTATGCACTTCCAAAATCTTACCTCGTCAGAAGACATCACGAACCCTACTCCCCCGAAGGTCTTCGAACCCCGTCCATGATTTGAGGAGTTTGGTCCTATAATTTAGAAACTAACTAACCATACAAATGATATCTAACCTATCTAGGGTAGCCTACAAATGTGGCAACATGGATTCACACGTGTGGGACCCACCTATGTACAAATTCACATAGTTTTAATCGACTTGCCAATTTTTGACAATTTCTCACACATTATATATATATTGAAAAGCACAAAACTAAAAAACATTACTTAATTGACATATAGACAACTACTTACTGCCCCCCTATTATGCAACTAATTTTTACATTCAGTTATCTACATACTGTTAGCAAAAATGATTAGTAATAGTATATCTCACTACAAAACAAATTCAATTAGTATGGTTATCACATATGAACATTTTCAATCCTTTTGTATGTGAATTCTAATTACTTATATATACAAAAATAAACATACATAATTTGCTTGTTCATTACAATAGCTAGTTTCCTAACATGGATTTCTGGGGAACAAATTATAAGTGATAAGTACCTAAATTTTCTTAATGCTAACAATAAATAATGGGAAGCTTCACTTCTAATACTTCCCAAATTCAGCACAACGGACCTTTCAAATTCCTATCTTTTCCGATATAATTTGATCAATATCTCTAAAATAACACCACATAAAATATGTAATTCTATCTATAAATGCACTTCCACCAGAAAATTGAAATATCTAATAGTAAATCAAGCTAGTGACCAATGGCTTTTATGAGAGAAAATGAAGTCAATTTCGAACTAATCCAACAAATTACCTCCACATTTTCATGTACTCTATGTTCAGTTGGTCTCTTCGAATGTTAACATCTTAGATTCTGGGAATGATGTGTAGAGCTTTGATACAGTTTTTTTCTTGCAATGTTTCTCATGAGATTAAAACAACTATAATACGTCAACCTTTCAGTCAATTTCTTTCCTTCATTTACTCTTCCAAATTTTACAACCCATATAATTCGAAAAACATGGGTTTTAAAAAAAATGTAATACCAGTAGGGTATCAACATAAGGAGGTCTAGGATTTGTAGACTGGTATAGACCAGGCTGGTATCACAAGGGTGATACTAGCCGGTTATTAACCCGAGTATCAACATGTACGAATTGCTATAAATATACTTTTTAAAGTGTAATATCATCATTTAAAATATAAAAAATCAGAGATATAAAAAAAATACTAAAAATAGTACTACTATTGATACCACAAGAAAAATCCACAAAATCTCCCCAACCTGGGTATCAACATGAATAGTAAAATAGTTAATACTGGGTGTCCGGTTCTAGACCCTGGTATTAGAAATCGTATACCAGTCGGGTCGGTTTTTTAATACCATGTTGATACCCATTATTGATACCAGTCGTGACCCTATATACCCGCCCAACACTGGTCAACTCTCTCTGAAACACCTAGCATGTACTCTTTTGCATAAGAGAGTCAAGCTGAAAGAATCATAGAACAACCAATCCTGCTTCAATAAAAGAACTAAAGCCAGCTTCACAATTTCCTAATAATGACAACTCATTCAAAAACATATGCATGACACTAATTCTCAAGTTCAATGTACCACTTCTAAACTGGTAATGTATGAGATTCTAATGAGACATCTTCACAATGAAGCTTCTCTTCACGCTATCTCTAACTCAGCTCCACTATGTTTCAAACTAAATCTCTACTCCAACCATTATATTGTTCCAAACATAAACATTCTAATATTAGAAACTATGAATCAGAAGTTAGATAGCGCATTTATCAAAAACTACGAATCGGAAATAAGAAAGTGCTTTTGCTCTTAAAAACAACACATACATGAAAAATGTACCTACATATCTATCGCTGAGCTCTTATCCTCTGACACCTTACATACATCCAATAATGGATCCGTAGTGGCTTTTACTCTCAAATCTCAATTTATCACAGGATCCACATTTCCAGATTCCTCACCATTCGATTACACTCCTATCATGAAATTACAAACAACAAAACGCTTTCATTATCATTACACCTTACTGTCCATGTGAGTAAAATACGAATAAAATGTTGTAGCTCATGCAAAAGTGTTAGCATTAATGTCGATTTCTTTCACTCCGATCTGATAAAAATAATCAGATCTGTGATCTTTTGCTTTCTTCTTTGAGAATTCGATATTTCGACATGGATCGTCACTTTCTATTTGTAGCATTAGTGTCGATTTTTTTCACTCAAAAATTATCAGATCTGTGATCTTTTGCTTTCTTCTTCGAGAATTCGATATTTCGACATGGATCGTCACTTTCTCTCTCTCTCTCTCTCTCTCTCTCTCTCTCTCTCTCTCTCTCTCTCTCTCTCTCTCTCTCTCTCTCTCTCTCTCTCTCGCTATTATCGCTATTTCTCATTTACTAAACCTTAATCTCAAGAGAACCCTAGAATTTCATGCCTTTCATTTTGAAGAACACGTTCACTCATTTCGAGCTTTGCAAGTTTTGGAACTTTGAGATATATACAAGCCTTTGATTCAAGCTGCATTTTACTTATGGGATAAAGAAAAACACATGTCAATTAAAAAAAAGTAGTTGACTTGTGTTGGTCAAAACCCTAAAATGATTTGGGCCAATCAAAACACAAGAATCCCATTTTGTCTAAATGGGGTGACATTCTCTCTCTCTCTCTCTCTCTCTCTCTCTCTCTCTCTCTCTCTCTCTCTCTCTCTCTCTCTCTCTCTCTCTCTCTCTCTCTTAGTTTATTGATGTCAGATGCACCATAGCTGCAAAAAGAAAGCCAGTATCTGAACGCAAGACCTTGGCATGACGAGAAATGATGGTTTGGTTATGGCCCTTGGCATTAGGTGAAACACTAATTTGGTTATTGACATTTTTGGTGCCACATGTCATGATATGCAATTGTTTTGTGAAACATCCATTGAGTCCAGAACATACATCAAAATGCTAACTAAATGGACTAAAATTGAGGTCTTGGTCAGTCGGGTCTATTTTGTGTGAGAAAATTCAACTAGTTTAGTCAAGTTTAGTCATATTTTGGTTAATTGTCAATATTAGGCCAAAATGCATTTTAGACTTAGAGATAAACTCTATGAAATTTATTTTAGTCAAAGTTCATTTGAATTACCACTTTTGAAATGTGTGGGAAAGTTAGGAGGTCGAGTTTGAACACATTCAAATTTGAATGTTAGATGCATTGAATCTAGTCATATTGTTGAGAGAGTATTTATTATGGAGGGAAACAGAAGATTTATTAATGAGGCATGCATATGCTATAAAAGGCTGTAA
Organism: Diphasiastrum complanatum; assembly: GCA_029204225.1. Lineage (NCBI taxonomy): Eukaryota > Viridiplantae > Streptophyta > Lycopodiopsida > Lycopodiales > Lycopodiaceae > Diphasiastrum > Diphasiastrum complanatum. Next base: position 6,537 of record MU835139.1, on the reverse strand, counting down.
ATTTGTGGGAAGATCTCTCTCTCTCTCTCTCTCTCTCTCTCTCTCTCTCTCTCTCTCTCTCTCTCTCTCTCTCTCTCTCTCTCTCTCTCTCTCTCTCTCTCTCTCTCTCTCTCTCTCTCTCTCTCTCTCTCTCTCTCTCTCTCTCTCTCTCTCTCTCTCTCTCATTTCATGCTTATACATGAGTTCTCGTGGGTTCATCCATCCATTGGTGCACTATCTTGATGATATCTTGCAATCTTGTGTGTAGAATGCTCATATTTTGTTATTTTTGGATCCACACATGGGAAAATACAGTAGGATACTATTATTGTACGGACAACAACTTCATTTTGTCATATATATGATGTTTGATCAAGTTTTTATTGCATCTCTTTCATTGAGTAGATGCTTATTTTTTTACATTGGCAATGTTGTATGTTGTGTTGACTTTCTAACCAAAGATTAAGGGATACATTTTAAATCTTAATGATCTTAAATTCTTCACATGGTATTAGAGCTCTTGTGTTTCAGGTTATGAAAGGATCAGCCACATTTAGCAAAGATTTGGAGGAGTTACCAATTCTAGAGCATGCTAGATTGATTTCTACTCTAAAATCAAGCATTTTTCATATGTACATTAGATCTTTTGTAGGTCAAAACTCAACTTTTTTTTAGGTTTATGAACTTGAGAAATTCTAATTTCACATGTGGCTTATTGGATTTGGGTGATTTTTGATGCATTAAGGTGGTCTCATTAGAGGCTACAAGATTTTTGCAATTGCATGTAAAAATTGGAAGATTCAATTTTTTGTGATTTTGTCAAAACCCTAATTTTGATTGGATCTCTATTTTTTGAAGTTTCTGGACTTTAATAGAGTGTGTTTCAATCTTAGAAAGTGGCAAGATTCATTAGATTGTGTGTGGATCATAGGTTGATCAATAATTCTTCATTCTATGTGTTGATTTGCTAGTAGTAGTGCTAGAAGAGAATTGAGAGTTTCCATATCTTTGTGATTTCTTTTTTAATACATTTGTTGTCATTCAAAAGAGTTCTTTGACTCTTCACTTTCAAAGAATTTGTTAAGTGTTGGTCAAATGATAGAGAAAGAATACATGGTAAAGTTTGGTGGTGATGCTTGTTTCATTATAAAGGAAGAAATCTTGGTTGCTAGGGGCAACAGACAAGTAGACTTTTCAAGCTTGATGCTTTTGTTATAGATAACAAAAAGGATTGAATGGAAAAGGATATTGGTCTCAACTTTCCAAAGTTGTCTTTTAGCATCAATAAGGTTGGGGGATCTTATGCAAAGTCTAACAAGCTTCCTTATGCTAGATCTAGGTCAAGATCTAATATGCTTCTTTGAGATGTTCATCTTTGTGCTAACTTGGCTAGCTACGAGGATAATGATGGTTCTTCAATTCTTCTTCATGGCAAGTGCAAGCATGCAAAAGGTAAGGAAAGAGATAACTTCATTAATGGAGGTGGTGAAGATTCTTCCTTGGAAAAGATTGTTGCTAATAATTTCTTTGATCATATGGAAAAAGATGTTGCTAGGTGCATGTGTGAAGGAGGTGGTTCTTCTACATATCTTTGTTATGATTCTAAGAAAGTCATTTTTGTAGAAAGTGGAGTCACATACATGTCTTCATAAAGAGAGTAGATCAAATGATTCTATCATGAGACTTGGTGAGGGAGATAGTCACAAGTCAAAAAGAAGAGAAGTATGTGAAAAGTTCAAAGTAGGATGTAATTTGAATGATGTCATTGTGAATGATATTGAGGAAGAGTCACTATCATATGAGTCATTACCTAAAACATTGAGTATACATTCTTGTTTGAAAAAAGAGAGTACTTCAATCATTCTTATGTTGAAGGTACTAATCATATTTTTCATGGCTTCTAATGTTTTTGAGGTTTCTACTTCTTATGATGCAATCATTAAGAGGGAGTCTTATGAAGGAAAGAGCAATGAAAGATTGGTTCTTGGGAAGATCCAAGGCATGGATCTCACATCTCTTCATCAACTCAAAAGATTCTATGATTGTGAATTGATCACTCATGAGCAAGATGGCAAAAGGTTGGTTGGAGAAGACTACATGGAGCAAATCAAAAGGCAAGGGAGATCTCATTGGTGAGCTTATTGAGGTTAGTTATGAACTCAAAAAGGCTGGATCTATAAGGTTTGCTACTCATCTTCACCTACTCTCATGTTGGATGGAAAGTTTGGAATCTATCTTTTGCTTTATGATTGTGGCATTGTTTTTACTGATCTTTGTGGAAGTTCAAGATCAAGCATTGATGAGATCTTGTCAGATCTAGAACATATGTTTGAGAGGGAGTATTTCTAGAGGTTCGTGTCTGAAGATATTCATATCTTTGATATCTTAGAAAGTGGAAGTGACACACTTTGTTTTATTCACATATTTTGGAGAATCTTCTTGTGTAGATGATGCTATGCAAGTAGATGGATGTTTTCATGATTTTCCAAATACTAATGGATCTGGAAAAGAGTTCTTAGTCAATGGCTTTGATGGTCAAGAGGAAGATCAAGAGGTTGGTCTCAAAGGTCTTCAACAACACAAAAGGAAAGGTGGCAATTTGGAGCTAGTCAAGAGCATCGCAAAGATGTTTTGGATCTGTTTTTGCAAGAGTCTTCATACTCAAGTAAGGTCAAAAGAGTAGCAAGAAAGTGTTGTTTAAGTTTACTTTACTTCTTCTATCTCATTTTGAGCTATTTCATATGAATGTGTGCAAATTGTGCAAACTAGTTACATTGTCTTGCAATATCTGATTGTTGGTGTTGCCTAATCTACCACCGATCTCCAATTTTTGACCTAAATCTAGTATGAGGAGTTAGATGTTTAATATGCTTCTAATGCATTCCAACATCGGACTATCACCATACATTGACTCATGATTCCATTATGAATCTATAGAACCACATACAACTACGTTTTGAGCCCGTTTAGTGCAAATGACATGTTTTGCCGAAATATGACTACCATTCTCACCAAAAATCATCTAAATTCTATGCTTGATCTTTGTGCAATCACCAAGCCTTAGGAGATCATTATCACACTTTAGGGTACTCCTACACGTGTGAAATTCAACACCATTGAAGTCCAAATCTAGAACTACTAGTTGCTACAAGTAGATTCCTAGAAAAAGACCCAATAAGCCTTGTTGAGGTCAGAACATTCAATGCACGACTATCAAGCACCTAAAGCTAGCGCTACAAATTACATTAGAGACTTTTTATCCAAACCCAGCACTTCAACCCAAATTCTTTCTTGGAGCATGCAGTTTCTCGGACCGAAGTCTTTCATAGATTCTCATAATCATGATGAACCTATAGAACTAAAAACACTATTTGTTTAGCTCACTGTGATCATAAATGACCAATATGTCAAATAGCCCAAAATTAAGGTTTTTGGTGGACTATTTGATGATCTAAGATGAGCATGGTCAGTTCTTGGAATTTGATATTGACAAATTGACAAATAGTGAAATAAGAATACACACTTTGTTGTTGTTGTTGTTATTATTGTGCTATTGTTTTGGAATTTATGATACTAGCATTTGTTATGTACAAAAATACAATGTACATCAAGTAATAGGCCAAGTCTAAAGAGGGAGAACAAGGCTGATAATAAGAGATGATTCTCACTAAGAGGATGAAGACCAGGATGGGTTGATGTCATCATGAGATTGGCTGCTAGCTTGATGCAAATGCCTTATGAAATATTGCAATGCATTAATAGTTCAAACTTTCCAATTGCCAAATTGTTTCAATCTGATTAAGAAAAGATTGCCATGTCATCTATCAATTGCAATGTTTGAAGGTTTGTTTTTTGTGAGGAGAAATTGATGAAGGGAGGTGACATCATGGTTGTTAAAAATTCCTTAGAGAAAGAATGTGTACACCTAATAAAGTTTTGTAATGAAATTGGACAACTCATTGTTTTTGTAAGTAAAATAGCAATGTTACGAATCGTAATTATTCATGATTGGCCTATAAAAGTGAATAAGCCCAACTTTGATAATTATCTTCCTCTTGTATATAAATCTGCCAAAGTGCAAAATAGCAAGCAGTGACATAGTTAGAATATCCCATGGATAGAAAAATTGACATAGTTCAAATATTCCATGGAAAAAAATAACTGCTTGAAGGCATGGAAACAGATATATATATATATATATATATATATATATATATATATATATATATATATGAGAATTGGAGTTGGTAAGTGTAGAATTCTAGGATCTTAATTTAAATAGAATTTTAAAGCATACAAAAGAGAATAGATTCAAATGACCACCAAGGCTTAATTAAACTTTCCTTGCAAGAGTGCCCCAACCAATATTTGCATTACTAGGATGATCGGGGTCGTAATTTGTAGGACTCAATTGCATTTCACTTAGTGTTGGAAGTATTTCTACTCTTTTATGGTGGCTAGGTCTAATGAAGGGTTCGTGCGTAGAATAGTGGTAGACCGGTCATCCACCTTCTAAGATCTACAAGAGCTTTCACATAAAGTGTGTCAGAACTGGGCCATCGATCCCCTAATGAACGTCTTGACCACGCAGAAAGTGTTCCCAACTTTGATGAGTTGGATTGCGATACTGGAAAATCAGGAGCTAAACCTGATTGTAATACTGTGCAACTTTCATTAGTTGCTGGCGACTCCCTCTATGTTAGACCAAAGCCTGTTTACCTATTGAAGATTGATCACTATGATGGAGAGAGAGGTGATAAAGCTGATATTTTCATACGGGAATTTATGAACTTCTCTTTCCTAGATGGTTTCACACAACCCGAGGATTGGAAATTGTTATTTCCATTATATCTGACCAATGAAGCTCGAAATTGGTACGACAATATTGAAATTTGTGAAAACCATTCTTTTGACTCGTGGGACACCCTAGCAAAAGCATTCTTGGATGAATTCTCACCCACGATAAATGTAATTGTTGCTTGTTACCAGTTGGTAACCATGAGGCAGGGGACAATGAGTTTGTGAGTAGATATTCTCATAGACATATTTGGTTTGTGCAAAAGCACATAACCCCTATAAAATGCCGATTGAACTGATATTGGATTGCTTCATAAGTGGATTGCAAACAGAGATGCAAGTCCACGTGAGACAGAAGCATCTGACTAGTTTGGATCATGCAATTGAAATTGCATCCAAATACAAAAATGCTCTGATTGATACTCATATATCCACATTCTATAATAGCCACAACCAATCTAGAAACGATCAGTTCCTAGTTGGGTCAAGCTTGGGACCAAAAGTAGATTTAGAAGTGGATTATTTCCATTGTCAGGGACATCAGACCCATAGTGTGAAATTTGAAGACTCCAGGTTTGAAGTGTTGAACTCTAACTCCCTAGCTAAAGATGTCTGGGAATGGAAGCCAAGAGCGAAACAAAAGTCTTGACCTAGGAGTCCATCCCGCCTTTAAGGGTTGGAAAAATATGACCAACCCCAAACGCTACCGGTAGTATAACTTACTACTTTACCCAGCCAATAATTCCACAACGTGAGGTAACCAACACTCGTGCTGGTTTTGCAAATATAGCACCTAGCGCTTTTTGAACACCTTTTGATATGTAAAATTCGAAATCATGTGATGATTCATCCTATGATCTATGACCCGACTGCATAGCCCAACAGATAAGGCACTGAAACTTTAAATGATGATTGAAAAAGAAACTAAGCTACTAATATTGTGTTACATTATTATCAAGCCTTGTATGCAGGACCTGAGATGCTGTTCTTCATGAAGATCTGATGTTGATTGGAACCCTTTTGGGTCAGCCTAGGATGCTATTGGCCGATCCAGGGGGTAAATCTTTTGCTGCTTATTGTGAAGACATGTTGTTGTATGGCTTTTGGGTCAGCCTAGGATGCTATTGGTTGGTCCATTGGTCTTGTTGTAACCTGAGATGTTGAGTTCGAAGAATGGTGACCATTCTTTACCCGTGAATGTCTCCACTGTTTGCGGGGAAAAAGACCCCTTTTTCAAGCTATTTTTGATGAAAAATCATTGTCGCGTTGACCGTTAGAAATCTACCTTGCCGATTCCCATTAAAAGAGTCGGTGGTCATGGACGGCCTTATTTTTGACTCCATACCCAATGGAGCTTGAGCTGTAATTGTGGTATAGAAAGACTTCCATTAGCAATTCCTTTAGATTGGCAGCCTATTTGGGGGTCATTTTATTATCTCTCAATGGTGCATCTGTCGGGAGGAGCATGAGCTCCTTTGGAATTCTTGATTATTGTTTGAAAGTGTTTTCAAACGGCTCTGGTGAAATTGACCATTAACTTGTACAGCCAAAAGCTCATTTGATCCAAATTGTGTGTGAAGGTTTGAATGCCTTGCGGCATTCGGAGCCTTTGTTGTATCAATTTTATGAGTGACTCTCAAGGTCCTTTTGGATAAGGCTTGAGCAATTGTGAGGTTTGTTTGGCGCAGTGGTTTGTGCAAGTAGGGTCAGTGGGCATTGTACTGAGAACTAGACCAATATTAGACGTGTTGGAAGTTCCTT
>MU835138.1:0-41543 GCA_029204225.1 Diphasiastrum complanatum | reverse complement strand
TTACTGTTCTCCGCAATGTGAAACTTCTCCAAATGCAAAACGATGGCCATCAGGCAGTGATGGTCTCTAGTCTATGGCACATGTATAAAGTTGATATAAAGTATTTTGGCACAAGCATGACCAAGTGAATCAGCATCAGCACGTACTGGAACAACATTGAATCTCTCTTTGAGCTTTTTCAAATTTTACACGCAGTATTTCTATATACATCGTTTCATCATCTCAACTTTCTTCTTTACATGGTACCGAAACGATGTTGGGACACAATACAGATCTAGAATTTACTTTCATTTTCCAAAATAGGAGAAGGCTATACCGAGTCATTGAAAGAGGAAGAGAAGCATAGAAAAAGATAGTTACAGAGGTTCTTTCAGCAAAGACATTTTATCTAGCAGAGGAGTACCATCAACAGTACCTAGAAAAGGGGGGACGCAATGGGCGTAAGAAATCTGCTGCAAAAGATTGCAATGATCTCATTCGATGTTATGGCTGAATAGTGGGAGGCAGTCAAAACTATGTGAACTATAGTAACCTCTTTTGTTCAGTTATCGTATTCTGCTGATGCTTCTCTTTGAATAATTGTTATGCTAGACAACTCTTTCCACTTTATATATCTGTTCTAAATAATTCAAGGGTTAACCACTCTTTTGTATTTCGAAGTCTTTGTCTCTGAAATCTCTTTGCAACTGTAACAAACTTATTGATTTTGTGGTTTGGGTTGGACTGATTACTAGATAATGCTATTCATGATGATTTCTTCATATAATCTGGCTTTGATTATTGAATGAAACTCCTGCATACTTTATTGAATGAAACTCCTTCATACTTGTGTCAATGTTGTTCTACATATCTTTCAACATTAATTCGATTAGTGATCATTAGTAATTTAATCAGTAATTCTTCTTAACTTAGTTTTCAGTTTGTGAGTGATTTGGCATTTTTAAGACATGTTTAATAAAAATGAGACTTGTGCAAGTCTCATTTTTTTCTAGTACCTTTGAAACATTAAATATAGATAGTTTTATACTAGTTCTTAGTTTACAAATGCATGCAAAAATGGTCATTATTGTGTGTGTGTGTGTGTGTGTGTGTGTGTGTGTGTGTGTGTGTGTGTCCCAAATAAATTTTCATGAAAGAATTGTTTTCTTGTATCACTTATTGTGGTCTTGGGAAGTTTGTTTTTTCTTACTCCATTTATTGTTAAAAAATAAATCATAATTTTTATGACAAATTTTTGTCCATGCATTTAAATGTTTGTTTTTTTCTCTTGAAATATAATTCAAGTTTAATGAAAATAATAATACAAAATTCTTATTTCTAAATAGCAAATAACGTAATTGATAGATTTTTTTTTCATAGAGGATTGATTGTGTAAATCCTTGAAAAAACATAGATTTAACTCATCTATAAAAAGAACATATCTACAACATTTTGCATATAAAAATTGGAATTTTATTTAAATTTATAATATTGTACATTGCACAAAACACAAATCATTTGTGAAGCTCATATGAATAAGATATCAAATTTGAAATAGTTGGCAATGTTTGCACACACACAAGTTGGTGACTTCGATAATGGAATCAAGTTCCCGTTTTTTTTTTTCCACCTGAACACAAGAGATTTGATATAATCTCTTGCATCTTGCTCGAAAATTGCTCTTTCGTCAAACCCAAATGCATTGTGAAAGTAAGTGCTAAACCTCGTGACATTATCTTTGATTCCAATAAGGATAGACCAATGCAATACCGTATAGTAGTTGTGAGAGATTTCAACTAGTTTAGTCTAGTTTAGTCCATATTTTGGTAAATTGTCAATAAGAGGCCATAATTCATTTAAGACTTAGAGATAACTTTTTGAAGTTATATTAGTTCAAAATACATTCGATAAACACTTTTTGAAAGTGTGGGAACGAGTTTGAGAGAGATTCAAATTTGAACTTTGGGTACATTGATTCTAGACCCCAAAATAATAGGGTTTACATTTTGGAGGGAAAGCCAAGTGGCCAAATAGGGTTTTGGACACTCCATAAAAGGATGTAACTCGTGGAGAGACACATCCTCTCTCTTCTCTCTCTCATTTCATCATTATACATGGTTCTCTTTGGGTTTCTACTACTCATTGGTGCACTATCTTGGTGTTATCTTGCAATCTTGTGTGTAGAATGCTCATTTATTGCTATTTTCAGTTCCACACGTGTGAAATATAGTAGGGTACTGTAATTGATACGGACAAACAAACATATTTTATGTTTTGGTTCATTTTTGATCAGTATCTCTTAGAGTTTGCATCTCATTTTGTATGTAGATGCTGATTTTTCTACATTGGCAAGATTGTTGCTTTGCTCCTTTTTGTAACCAAAGATCAGGGACATGGATTGGATCTTGAATGATCTGAAATCCTTCACATGGTATCAGAGCTATTGTGTTTCTAGGTTATGAAAAGATCAGCCATCTTTAGCAAGGATTTGGAGGAGTTACCAATGCTAGAGCATGCTAGATTGATCTCTACTCAAAAAATTAGCATTTTTGCATGTGTAGAATTAATCTTTTGTAGGTCAAAAACTCAATATAGGGTTATATACTTGATGAATTCCGATTTCACACTTGGTTTACTGGAATTAGATGATTTTTTGGTGCATTAGAAAGGTCTCATTGGAGTCTACAAGAAGATATATCAAGTTTCTAAAAATTGCATGTAGAATTTGAGATATTCAATTTTTTGTGATTTTGTCAGAACCCTAATTTGATTGGATCTCTAGTTTGTGAGGTACTGAACTTCATTTGAGTGTGTTTCAATCCTAGGAAGTGGCAAGAATCATTAGATTGAGGATAGATTATAGGTTGATCAAGATTTCACTATTCTATGTGTTGATTTTCTAGTTAGAAGTGCTAGAAGAGATTTGTGAGGTTCCATATCTTTGTGATTAAATGGCAATTCCTATGGTAGCTCGAGTTTCTACTTCTACCTACCTTGAATATTTTATTCTAAGATGGGTCTTTACTAAGCCAAAAGAGCATCTTTGGCATTTTAGGACCCTACTTACAACATTAGATAGATTTATCCAATATTTCAACAACTCCTCCTAAAAAAGTAATCTAATGTGAATCAAGCATCGATCTTGAGATAAGACCAAGATTAGATCTATGCTTTGAGAAGGCACTTTTGCAAAGTGGTTTTGTGAGAAGATCAGCAATACATGAAGATGTGTTGACATGTTCCAAGTTGATTTCACTTCCAATGAGCTTTTCCCTTACAAAATGGTGTGCCACTTCTATATGCTTGCTTCTTCCATGAAAAATAGGATTGTTTGCAAGAGCTTGGGCCGATATGTTGTCACACTTGATCAAGGAAGATCATCCTCTTTGATGCACTTTAGCTCCATGATTAACCTCTTGATCCAAAGCACCTCTTTAGTTGTTGTAGTGAGTGCTTTGTACTCGGCCTCAGAGAAGATAGAGATATGGTATCTTGCTTCTTTGAAAGCCAAGACACAAGATTGCCTCCAAGAAAGATAGTATAAGCATTAATGGACTTTTGATCCATCTTATCACTTGCAAAATCGGAATCTGAATAGCCAACAATGGTTAGATCTTCATTATTGTACAATAAATTATAATCTTGAGTAGAAGATACATATCTTAGAACTCTCTTGGCCATCTTCCAATGTTGGATCTTAGGATTTTGCATAAATTGACTCAATTTGTGCACACAATAGCTCAAATCGGGTCTAGTGATAGTAAGACAAATTAAAGAACCTATAAGACTCCTATAAAGTGTGATGTCCTCAAAGGATCTTTCATCACCTTTAATAGGATCTTTTACATGTTACTCCATGGGAGTATCTATGCCTTTACAATTTTGCATATTGAATTTTCTCAACATAGAAAAGACATATCTAGATTGACAAATAAAAGCATACTCTTCATGAAAATCAATCTCAAGGCCTAAAATGTAATGGATCTCTCCTAGATCTTGCATTAAAATAACGAAATTTAATATTTTAGATCTCTTATAAAATAGAGCAACATTTTTTATTCAAATATTATTAGCAAAGAACTGAATAATTCTTTTATCTTCAGGTAGAGAAAATGAACAAAATTTTACCTTTCATTTTGTGGAGAATTTGACTCAAATAATTACAAGTAAATAGTAGTGGTTTATTTATTTTTTGTTTCATTCCAGTATTTACAATGTAATTTCGATATTTGTAGATATTTATCTCGAGAAAATCATGGTTACAAATAAATATTTTTATTTATAACCAATAAGAAATAGAAAAAAAAAATATATCAATTTTTTTAATAATAAATAGAGGGATATATACATATTCCTAACATAGCAAATCAATTTCCATTGTTTGTATTGAACCAAAAACCTATTCATACAAACCAAATCTTCTAATCGATAACTAGCCAAAGAAAACGTTTAATTATTTGATTCTTATTTGCAAAATTCTTATCCTTCCCTATTAACTGTTCGTAGCTCTGTCCATTTCTACCAAAAGTCCTTCTATCCAATTCTGCATTTCGGTTCTTATTTTTCTCCGAATCCAGAGAATTTAATATTCTTAATTCTATACGTCGTCTCGGGAGTAAAATCTTCAAGATTAGAATAACTTGAATTAGTTCTTCCCTTATTTTCAATGATTCTTATGTGCGGTATGGATTCATAAAAAATATTCAAATCTAATCTTCTTTTGAATCGATTCTTAAACTTTAGTAGGGTATTTATCATCTTATACGTCAAAATTTGGTCATCTAATACTCGTGGTAAACAAAATTCTAAATTCTTAAATGTTTTCTTTATGCTGTCTCTGCGAATAGAGGAAACAAATGCTTCTAGATTTTCGACTATATCAGCAGGAAGTGAAACGAATTCGTCTTTATTTTCAATTAGAATAGTCAGAAACGTTACATCTCTTAGTTTTTTCACAATTTTTTCCAATTCTTTAGATGTTCGCTTCCATTGATAAATAGATTCATGACATCCTCTATCTTCAAGTAATTGTCTATCTTTCAAATTTCTATTATGTTTTTCTATTAAAAAAAGAAAAATTCGGTACGAGTATTACTTCACTCCCGAAAACGTTTTTTGTTTTCAGAATTTCAGGAAATAACCACAACTTCATCTTGAATTCAAAACAAAGATTTTTTTTCTTATCAATTTTTTGAAAATCAACCAGAATAAGATTTTTTACTATTTTTTTCATCATTGACTAATTGATTTACGTATCTCTCGAATATGATTATTAAATATGATTTGTTTTTCTTTACTCATCGAAAATTTGTTAATTCTCAAATTTTTAGTAAAATAAAGATAAACTATAGGATAAAAGGTTATATTTATGTCGTCTGCTAAGTTTTTTGTTTCGTTCCCATGAAGGATCTGTAGTAAACGCGTAAGAAATCTCTTCATCAAAATGATTAGAATTTTTTTTTTTCCATTTTCCAGTGTTTGGTAACCTCGTTTCTCCATGTTCGTGGTGCAATCTTACACCAAATATGTGAAGGTAAGTTACATCCATGAAGACATCGTAACCAATCCCTCTTCGCTCAAAATTTGTGGTTCCTTAGAACTTGATAATACTCCTTTTTCATCCGAAAGAACTTTGAAATCTTCTTTAATAAAAAAATCTAATTTCCAGTATTCTAATAAATTTCTCAAATAAGACTTATTTATTGTTCTTATTTGCCGTATCTCGTGAAGTACATCTGCTTGAGATACCAAATTTGTATCCTGATTAGGATTAACTCCTGGATTTTTGCGCTCCCTCACTAGGAACAAATAAATCTTGATTAACAGATTTATTATTCTTTGTCTGTGAATGGAAAGTATCATTATCAAGATAAATTACTTCATTACAAATCGTTAAAATATTTTTTGCCAAATTAATCATTAATCGTATGTTGAATCGAATCAAATAAAAAATATTTTGAGAAACATTCCTATTTATTTTTTTTGGAAAAAATATTTATTGGATGAATATGTTCCTGAATCAATTGTGTACTATTTCTACGTAATCTAACAATTTTTTGATAAAAGTGAATCAATATTTTTCTCAATTTTAGTTTCTTCCCATCATTGGGATACTTCTTACTTATCTCTTTCAAATCGGTATTAGTTTCTATTCCATCAAAAAAGGTTTGTTCAGTGATTCGTCCAATTTCATTACTTTCTAGGATTATAAAATCTCCCAATTCATCAATGATTATTCCAGTCCCATATCCAATTTGATTTGAACTTTGTGAAGAAACATTTTCACCACTTTCGGGTGTAATTTCAATCGGTGATTCATAAAGAGTTTCATTATTTATTTCTAAATCTCTTTCATTTTTGTATTCATTACTCAGTTCAGATTCAAAAATATCGTTGTTTGTAGGTTCATCAACCCAAGTTTCTAATATTGTAGGAATATCAGATTCGTTATAAATATCATATATTTTTCCTAATGGAAGAAACTTGTAATAAAGTTGAAGATTTTGTGCAATTTTTCGAGAAAAAAAAATTTCGTTTCTTCTTTACTTCTTTAATAACATGTTTCCAAAAAGAAGGCTGTTTCTTTGTATTACCAAAAGGTGAATCGGTTTGAGATCTCCAGATTGTCAAATAACCATAATCTATTTTTTTCTTCTTTGATAAAATATATGAATCTTTTGTTTTGTCATCTAAAAGAGTCTTTTAGATTTCATTCTATCATCATAAATTTTAGTATCTAGATCATTATCTATTATTTTCAATTGTTTGAATCTAGAATTATGCCAAGGTTTTAGATAAAAGGATACACAATTTTTATTTGAAGACCTTCTCTATGCCATAGGTTCGGTAATTGGTATACCGAAACTTCAGTACCGTCATAATTACATTTTATATAAATTTTATTACTCCATTGATTCCAATCCTCTTTCCATTCAGGAACTTTAAATAATAATATTTTTGGATATTATTAATAAAGGTATTACTATATATTTTCTTAAATATGATTGTATGATTAGTAAGCAACCCCTCCCCCAATGAGCTGATGAAAAATCCCATCTGTTTGCTATTGCGAGACGATCTGCTTCTGTTCCGTTCCTTTCTCAGCAAAAGCTTTTTTATCGGAATCTGAAGCTCCGTTTTTGTAGGTGGTGCAAAAGTCGATTCTACATCTATTTCATCTGATATTTCTAAAGAAGATTGAAGTGGAGTGGGTTTATCCATTATTCTTAAAAAAAATGGAGAATGTATTTTAAGTTGTAGGTAATTCCATATCAAGGTTTTACGTCTCCGAGCACGCATAGATCCTATTACGAGGTTTCGACGAAAATCTGATTGTTGTGAAAAACGTTTTACTATTCTAACTTTTTGAAGTCTTTCGAGTCCAATTTCCTGACTCATTGTCCTGAAGACATAATCGAAATTTTTCAATTTTCTGTAACGAACATCGCTAAATGTAATACCTATAACATCAAACTTATAGTTTGCTAGTTTCGAAGTCCATCGAGGCATTTCTTTTCCAATTTCCTGAACTTGAGATTCCTTCCGGATCCGTAATATTTGTGTTTTTCTTACAGGCATTCATTTCACTGCTTTCCCTCTCGCAAATTCATTTCTGTGACATTGCGAGATTAATTGCAATGGTTTAGAGAAATTGCTCTGAAAGTTCAGACAGTTTATTTTGTAAGCCTAGGCCACATAAGCTGCCATGCGATACAAGATTTAGTTTCCCCCAACCGTCGTTGATTGACAGAAAATGCGAGAAACTTCTGTCGCAAAAGGATGGTCGCTTGGGAATACAAATCGCAAAGTCATCCACTGTTGATGAAACTTTTTGTGTTGTGTTTAAAAAAACGTTCTTTTCAGTATCCTTTACACCTGATAAACAGTCGTTCTTTTTAGTGCTGTGAATTGTAATGACCTTTTTAGTGTTTTCGAGTCTCCCACACGCCCTCCATCGCTGCATTCATAGCTCTACCTGCCAATTGCCAAGATAAATGTGGCTCACACCTCATAATCCAAAACATGGATTACTCTGTGGAGGTCTCTTGACAGGCTTTATGCATGAATCTGCAACAGGTTTCACAACCATAAAGATGGCTCTTCGGGCTCTTCAACACGGCTACTTCCTCACTTCTCATGTCCGTTACAGCTTCTAGGGCACCTCCCCCACAGTGAAAGAATGACCTACAATCGTATTACTGCTAGCGCACCTCCCTCTCTTGCTGCCACAGATCTCCACTCTACCACGGCCATCACTCAGAGAAAAATTTCAGACATAATGACTGTCAACAAGATCCACAACCATCAGCACAAGCTTCAAATTGGTGACAAAAGAGGTAAATGAGGGCGTCTATCCAAAGTGTTTATCAGAGACATCAAATTCTTGAAATTCTTGCCTCCCTTTTCTGATTTTTTGGCGCTCTAATCCCTTCGACTGATCTACAACACATTAGGTTCCAAATAGCTGTCAGATCTAGGCGATTCGAGCTACAGGTTAAGATTCAAGATATTAAACAATCATTGGAAGTCACCCTGCTGGTTCCCAAGGGATGAGGTCTGCTCATCAATTTTCATAACCTCTGTCTTCAGTTTTGGAACAAAAGAAAAACCGCGCCTATTCCCTAAAATCAAAATTTTACTTTACTTCATGCTTTCTACAATTTGCAGATTCACTAAAGCAAAAAGAAGATCATTTGATTTTTGCAGGGAATTGCAATTCCAAGGAGGTGATTACTCAAGAGATCAGGGTTTATGAAATTCAGAGACCACTCATGCCCTTCCAGAACTAAATTTGTGGTCAAGTGTTAGTAGAGTAATTCTATGACAGATTGCATAATGTTTTATACAGGATACAACCACAAATCAACCAGGAAGAGAATTTTCAAGCACGCACAGCTCTTCTAACCACAAAACAATCCACGAATCGTCTTTTATCCACAACAACATACTCTTTGTGCACAGATGATTGCTTTTCTCGCTTATTCCATTATGTTCTCTGGTGGTTTTGATGCTGTTGACAGAGTAGGAACCACATCTTTTTTGCTTTCAGGTTTTCTTATTTTCTTTGCAAGTATTTGATCGATCTTTAGCTTCCATCTCACCTGTGCTCCATTACAATGGTAAGATCCACGCATCTCCTCACAGGTGTTGTTTATGCTCTGATTTTCTATTTCGTGTCCCAACAGGAATAAATAGGAATATGAATAAACAGGAATAAAGTGCTCTGTTGCAGAATCGAGCCTTCACCTCCTGGAAATTGAGTATCAAATGCAGATGATTTGATTTTTCTGGATTAACAGCAGCATATTGAAGCTTCATCTTTTGAAATAGGAGTATTCAAGGCAGTTGATTTAGTTTAGTTTTTGTGTATTGACAGCAACATATTTGCTGTACTTGCCTGAGAGTGAGTGAATCTTTATATGGTGGAAAACTTTCGGGGCAGACAACGTGTCCACAATAATGCGAAATTGTGCGCGGAATGTGTTTAAGCAGAACGTTCAAGTTTGTCCTCTGCATTGATATTATCATGAGCATCCGACGGTCCTTTTTCTCTTCTGAAAATGCATGCCATTTCAATGTGTTACGAGGGCCAGCTTCCTTCGGACAAGTATTTGATCTATCTTCAGCTTCCATCTCACCTGTGCTCCATTTTATACGAAAAGGGAGACACTGCAATTTTCAACGAGATTCCTAACAGGCAAAAAAAGAGACACTATCGTAAACTTTGCGTAATTCTGCAGACTGTGTAAAAACACTTGTAATTCTGCAGACTGTATCAAAACACGGAGAAAATCCACAGAACTGGATAAACAATGGATGAAGATTAAAACCGATTAGTCGATTGGTAAGAAGGAGAAAAATTCAGCACCCCCCCCCCCCCCCCCCCCCTTAATTTGAATCCTTGAATGCCTTGACCTTCAACCTTAGTTCTACACAGAATCTTATGTGTGACTCCAAACTTAATGCTTTAGTAAAAACATCTGCTGTCATATCTTGTGTTCTACAGTACTACAATCTGACCTATTCATTGAGAACTTTGCTTCTGACGAAATGATACTTCAGTTCAGTGTGCTTACTCTTGGAATGAAATCTAGGGTTGGCTGATACAGCGATGGCACTTTGATTATCACAAAATAATATCGTCGGAGCATATTGATTCAGACCGATATCTGAGAGTAAGTTCCTCAACCAAATTGCTTTCTTTGTAGCTTGAGAGGCTGCGATATACTTTGATCCAGTGGAAGATAGAGTTATTGAAGATTGCTTGCGATTGTTCCAGGAAACTAGACCATTGTTGAGGAAGAATGTAAATCCGAAAGTAGATTTACGAGTGTCTAAATCTCCTGCCCAACTTGCATCTGTGTAACCACTGAGTAAATTGAGTTTGTTGTTGTCGACTGCTTCATAACAAATGCAAAAGTCCATAGTAGCTCAAAGATATCTCATGACTCTGATAAGACCCTTCCAATGTGTTATACCAGGATTAGTCGTAAACTGACTAAAAGAGCTGGCTGCAAAAGCTATGTCTGGCCTGGTACAGATCATGACATACATAAGAGATCCTATAATAGAATGGTAAGGATACTCACGCATCTATTGCTTCTCATGAATTGTTTGGGGACATTAGTCCTTTGACAATTTGAGTCCTGGTTCCATTGGTGAGAGAGCTAACTTGCAATTTATCAGATTATATCTAACTAACATGCTGTAGATGTACCTCTGTTGTGTAATGTAGACCAACTTCTGTTTTCTATCTCTGTGGATTTGTATACCAAGGCAGAAATGAGCTTCGCCCAGATTGGTCATGTCGAATTCGAAAGATAACATTGTCTTGGCTTCTTTTATCAGATCAGTACTGTTGCTAAAAAGCAATGCATCATCCACGTACAAAGTGATAATGATAAAAGACTGTTGCACTGCTTTGAAGTAAACGTTTGAATCTGAAGAGCTAGGTGTTATGTCCATGGCTAGTAAGTAGGATTCAATATACTCCTAGTCTTGGATACACGGTACTCCGATAAATCAAGCTGTTAGTTATGCCACATCATACTGGATGTGACCCGAAAGTAACTAATATCCTTGTGAGGCCCAAAACACACTAAATGGAGTTTAGAAAAGGTATGAAACAGTGTATGCATGTGTAGAGTTATCAATAGCAATTCCATGAATAGTTGGTCCATGCTTAGGACTCTATTCTAGTTGAATCTATGTATAGGAAACTTAGAGCTATGCATGGTTATGTGCCCAGGTTGCTTTTGGCTCTATATATTGAGGCCAAACTCGCTCTACTCCTCATTGTGATCATTGATTCATTGCCAGGGTTTCACTCTACCTTCGTGCTTCTTATTCCTTGGCTTGGGGGTGAAGCTTCTAGAGTTGATTGGTTGCCTCTACTTGGTTGGGTAGTTGCTCCATAGTGTGTTTTCCATTGTAATATTTCGAGCCTCCTACTGAGATCACATTGAAAGGTCCACAGATGTCAGAATACAGTAACTCCAGAATCTTGGTTTTTCTGTAGGAGTTCTTGACAAATGGAGTGCGTGACATCTTACCCTTCAAACATGCATCACAGGTTGTCGAACTGGTTGCATTCGAGATGCTCACCCCTGTGATTGCTCCATGATGGCTTGCTTGCTATAGTGCCATTGAATTCATATGGCATAGTCTCTTGTGCCGTAGAGTGTCTGGCGAATCATCATGAGTCTGATGCACTTGATCTGCAGACAAACGTGCCTTCAAGTGATACAGGTTGCCTTTCCTTCTACTTTGAGTAATCAGAGTACTGATACTTGCATCAACAACGTTGCATGCTTCGTTTGAGAACATTATTCTTGTCACTAATAGCAAGTCCTACTGCAGTGTAGGCACGAACAGAACATCTTTGAGTCGTCTGACTCTGCCATTTGCGTTGAGCCATAGTGAACCAATACCATTCACTTGATGTTTGGATCCATCTCCAAGAACAATAAATCTTGATGGATCTGCACTTCGAAAATCAGACATGATACGTCTTGACGTAACGAAGTGTGAGGTAGCCCCTGAGTTTAGGATTACTTCCTGTGTGTCAGGTGTTGAAACTGCACACATGTCTGCACAGATGTAGGCGGTCGAATTACCACAATTCGATCTTCCTTCGCCCATTTTTGAGCTCTCTGGCTCCTCGACATAGGACGAACTATTATTGTTCTCCTGTCTGCTTTGTGCTGAGTTGTTTCTTGGGTTCATCTGCCAGTCCATGACTGCATGATCTTTCTTGTGGCAGTGGATACACTCAATTTTCGGATTGAGCCAATACGAATCGACTGTATGCCCTTCACGTTTGCATCTCATGCAAGTCTTATTGTCTCCACTTTGTTGTTTCGACCTTCTTTTGTTCTTCCATTTGCCTTTGCTGGTTCTTTATGCTTGTTGATCACGATCCTGCTTTCGATCTGACTCCCTCTTAGGCTTGAATTATTTCTTTGTCTTTTCTTTGTTGATGTAGAGGGCTTGGTCAGATGCATCCTTGTGATCAAGGTGCTCTCGAGTCTCGACTTTTTCTCGAATCTCGACAATTGCCTTTTTGAGTGTCATTGTAGGATCCTTTGCTAGCAGTATTATGGTTGTCTGAAAGGATCTTGGTAAGGCTCTCAACAGATAAGTGAGATGCTTCTCTACTGACACTGCATTTTCTGCTCCAAAATTGTGTAGTGATAGAAATAAATCTTTCATCTTTCTAATAAAGGAAGTGAGTTCTTTGCCATCCCACTGTAGGACTGCATGATTTCGTCTGAAATCTTGTGAGTAGTGTATCCCACATCTCTTTTGCTTTAGAGAGCATAGCCAAATCAAGTGTGAGGTTATCCTCGATGGATGATGATAATTGTCTTGTCATCCTTTTCTCTCCATTTGCATAGCTCCTTGCCTGTTGTTGTAGGCATCTCCTTGGTGCCATCAACCCAGGGGAATAATCCTTCACCCTTTAGTATCAGTGAGGTCTTTACCTTCCATGCTAGGAAGTTAGATCCTGATGAATCCAGAACTGTACAGATCTTGGATTGTATGCTACTAATTGAAGCCATTGCTCTTGAATTTGTGTTCACTTGTTGATGGTTCTTTGTTTGAATGCTTAGCCCCCTGGATCTGATGGCTTTTCTGCTATGTCAGACTATGACAAGGTGGGCTCTGATACCACTGATGGAAAGTATGCACTAGGAAAATGCAAATTCCAGCTAGAACTCTGGTGACAAACTTCTAGAACGATTTGCGAAACTCAAATTATTTTTGTTCGAGAATAATTTGTGTAGGATCAATCAAGCTCTGTAACACAACAAAATGAAACGAGAAATGTAGACGAAAATGAAACGAAGCGAAACTTAAACGAGCTCTAACATTGATTCATGCTGGAAGCATAGAGATCGTGAAACGAAACAAAACGAAATGAAGCGAAAGCATTCGCGAAAAGATCAATCTGGCTCTATAACGAGATGAGACGAAATGAAACAAAACAAGACGAAATGAAACAAAATGAAACGAAACTTAAGTGAGCTCTGAAACTGATTTACGGTTATAGCCAAGTGATCGTGTAGCGAAACGCGAAACGAAAGCATTCGCGAAAAAAATCAGTTCGTCAAGAATTCAGATATGATTGCTGGTCACTGCCGGCTATGTCATTTCTACAATCCTTCAGAGTGTAGACAGACACTGCTGATCTACATTAACAGATTAATATAGCATTCAACAAAATCAAACCAATGTGCGGAATTGAATAAACAAGTGAATCAGATAGACGAATTGTAACAGACAAAAATTCATTCGACATCATACAATCATTTAGAATAATATGTGCACAACAGCTACAATATTATCTATTGATCTTCTGATTTTTCAAGCATTGTGCGACAGATCCACACGGTGCATTGGCGTGAGAGAAATACAGTTCTCTCACGAATAATGTCTCGCTTACTAGTGGACTTCTGGATCTACATATCCTCTACTAAATTGTCTCGCTCATAGGCGGACATATATTCTGTATTTTTCGTCTTGTTCTCTACTTGGTATTATGCATCAAACAGAAAGTATATAGTTCGCGAACTTTTTTGTGTCGCGTCGTGTAACTTCCAGATCACAAATATTAATCATCTACAACTAATCGCAAATTACAAGAGTGGCAGATTAGCCACGATCTAGAGTACTTTTGCTGATGTCATGATATCTGATCAAATACTTGTACCCCATGGTACTTGGCTGATCTTCTTGGCCGTTTGTGGAGCAAGAATGATTTTGTGTCGCGAAATAATTTCGTGTCGTGTGTCGCAAAATTGTTCGCAAACAATTTTGTTTCTTGTGTCTTTTTTGTCAAAATTTGAGTGGAGAGCTAGCAAGGCTTTGGCACTAGAAACATTTCTGACACTGTCAACTGGAATCAAGCTCTTGCAACAGTAGATTGTACAACAAGCTATATGTGTCAACGAGATAATCAATTCGTTGTGAACAAAATTTTCTTATTTGATTGAACTTTGGATACGCCGATTACTTTTCCATTAAATATGATGAATTTGGCTTGGATAACCACCGATCCAATTCTAGATCCGATTGAAGATGATCTAATACATGTTAGTCATGCCTTGACCTACAATGGAGATGCAGATTTTACAGATGAGCAGATCCTCAATCACATGGATCCCACAAGATTTGGAGTTTGAGATATTCCGGATGCACCAACAAAAAAACTGCCAAAAGCAGTCATATTGAAGGAAGAAGAAATGGCAAGACCAATGACAAAGAAACAAGCTAAGCAACACTACAATACGGTCATGAAATGGAAAAAATTATCTCGCAAAATTGATTCTAATAATGTACCACCTTTATTAGATAAAAGAAAGAGAAAGGTCAAAGATGATTTTTCAAGTTAGACTTCTCGCAAGAAATCACCATCAAGGAAGTCATCACCTTTAGAGAAGAGCACATCTTCTAGGAAATCATTGCCTCCACAGTTGATTCCTGCCAAGAAAGCTAAATGGAGATCAAAGATCAACCCTTATGAAAAGGAACAATTAGAAGAAGTCCATCATGATATGCCAGAGCATTTCAAACGCTATACTTTGGATGATGTTGTGATTATGCTACCCAACGCTCATCGTGAACCAGAATAACAGAAACACAGGAGGTTTACGATGGACCATCTAGGACTTAGCCAATGAATCTTGTTGAACCAGGAGAGCCAGAGAAAATTGTTCAAGTTGGAGAGATTGTTTTGCTTGGACGTACAAGGATATCAAAGGAATTCCTACTTCGGTTATTGAGCATACAATACTCTTAATGCCTAATGCAGTTCCAAAGGTCACAAAATTTTATCGTTGTAATCCAAACGTTACTAAACTTATAAAAAAAGAGCTACAAAGTCTACTTGAAGCCAACTTTATTTACGAAATCGAACATACAGAATGAGTTTCGCCAATTGTTCGTTCCTAAGAAGAATGGAAAAATAAGAATTTGCGTAAATATCAAAGCTTTGAACAAAGTGACACGAAAGAATCACTTTCCATTACCTTTTACTGAAAGCATATTGGACCGTCTTGCTAGAGCAAAAGCATATAGTTTTTGGGATGGATTTAGTGGTTACAAAAAAGTCAAGATCACACCTACGGATCGTCATAAAATAGCTTTTGCAACAGAATGGAGAACTTATGCTTATAAAGTTATGTTGTTTGGACTTTGTAATGCACCTAGTTCATTTCAAAGAGTCATGCAGTTTGCCTTTAAAGACTATTTGCAAAAATTCCTTGAAATCTACTTGGATGATCTCGGAGTCCATAGTGCGAAAATAGACCATTTGGATCGTTTGGAAAAAGTATTTAAACGTTGTCGCAAATACCAAATCTCCTTAAGTCCAGAAAAGTGTCAAATTTGGGTCACTCATGGAGTTGTCCTTGGACATGTGATATCAAGACATGGCATTGCTACGGATATATTCCAAAATCAAAGTCATTGTTGAGTTACTACCGCCAAGAACAATTCGAGGAGTCTATGTTTTTATGGGTCATGCAAATTACTATCAGATCTTTATTCTATTCTCTGCGGATTTAGCAAGACCTATATACAAGTTGACTATTGTACTAATTTGGACAATAGAGGCATTGGAAGCATTTGAAAATTAAAGAAAGCTTTATCTTCTGCACCGATACTACGAGCTCCAATCTGGACAATTGAGTTTTATGTTCATACTAATGCATCAAAATATGCCATTGGATTAGTTTTGACACAGTCATGTGAACATAAGGAGGATTATCCTATCAAGTTTGCCAGTAGACAGCTTATAGATCCTGAGAAGAATTATTCGACAATCGAACGCGAAGCGTTCGCCATGATTTTTTCTGTTAAGAAGTTTCGACATTATCTATTGGCAACGCATTTTGCATTTTTGTATACCAAGGCAGAAATGAGCTTCGCTCAGATCGGTCATGTCAAATTTGGAAGATAGCATTGTCTTGGCCTCTTTTATCAGATCAATACTATTGCTAAAAAACAATGTATCATCCACGTATAAAGTGATAATGATAAGAAACTGTTGTACTGCTTTGAAGTAAACATTTGAATCTGATGAGCTAGGTGTGTAGCCGTGATCAATAAGCCATAACTAATTCAGAGAGAAATTAGAAGATGGGGTCTACAATTTACAAAGGGTCAGGTCGCTCTTAAATTTGGTATAGAAACATTATTCTAAATTGAGGATGGTCTTTTTACAAAATTGAGAGTGACATCCTATAAAGAGTTATTAAATGGATTCTTCATGGTTATTTTAGAATGCGCATAGCTTAAAAACCTTCTCTTGGCTGTAGGCTTTGGCACAAATGGCTTGATTTATGATTCTCAAAGCAAAGACTAGAAGCATGGTTGGTTTGATAAATCTAGTTTCTTTTAAAACTTCTTTCCAAATATGCCGAGATGTATTAGTTTGCCATTTTGTATTAAATCAATTGAAATTGAAATCAGGCTCTTTGACAAAAATATTCTTTTATCTGTATGTGGCCCAGCCATTGTCATTGGTGCCTAGGATGTCTAGTGATTGCTTTTGTTATCAGTGTTTGAGAAGAGCATGCCAATGTTTGAGTTGGAGGAATGATATTCTAGAACTTTGGATTATGGGGGCTTAAGGTTGTAGAGTGGAGTGATTTGCTCCAAGCTATTCATGGATATATTGGACATCTCTCTAACATTTGATTCCTTTGAGGGCAAGGGATTTGGTGAGACATAGTCTTGCCATTTCCCAAGGGTTGAGCATTAAAGGTGATGACTTTCACGTACCAAAGGGGCTTGTCAATATGTATAACATTAAAATCTCTTGAAGAAGCAAGAATTCTCATTGACATAAGTAATTGGGTGAGGCTCTTAAAGGGCCTTTGGAAACATGGATATAATTTGATTGGAACAGAAGTTTGACAAGTGTATTTTGGCTTAACGTTATTTTGTTTAAAAGGAAAAGGCATAGGACCTTGTGTTTTGTAAGAGTTGCAATTTGGATTTAGTAGTATGTTTTAGGCTGACTTTTAGTTGTATACTTTTTTAGCAATTCTAATCAAAATGATTTTTAAAGAGCATCACTTTTTGTTGGTTCACTTGGCAAGATTTAAGAAGATCAAAATATTTTACTAGAAGAATAATGCTTTTTTTTTTCTTTATTGCAACAATAGCATTGCTTGTCAATTTTTTTTGAAATGAATATTATCACAAACTATGACCCTTTTTTTTTTTAATGTGATGAGTCACATAGTTACAACGTACAAGCATGTTACATAACCAAATGTACAATTTTAGGCCAAACCTAACCTGAGAGCACAAGGCTCTAGATATGTCAACAATCGTAACAAGCGGGTTGAAGCTTGCAACTATGCATCATGGATTTCTCTCATACCGATTAGTTTCTAGCGGCCTTGACAGCCTATAAATTTTCAATCTCGATGGTGAAACTTCAAAATATAAAGCTTAAGATTTGAAATTTACATTAGATTTGTAAGAGGTAAAGAACTTATAAACTTTGGAATTAACTGAGAAAATGACGATCTCGAGAAGTGGCCTAAAAGACTTTATCGATTCATGTCAAGCATGGGCTAGTACATAAAAGCAACAACTCCTTGTTGTCGTGCATGACAATGGAGCACATAGCTCCAACGTAAAAGGGACTATGAGTTGTCCCATTGGCACAAAGCTCATTGATCCAATGCTCACAAAGAACTCACAAAATAGAATAACCAAGCGATTGATTTCAAGCTTAACCAGCCAATTTTGCTTTGCAAGCAGCATGAATCTAACCTTTAGCTTTCCATAGCAAATATTAATAAGAGATAATGCAAGGCTCAAGCTGAAAGTTGATGAAGGAGAAAATTAGACCATGTTTCTTGACCACCTTAAGAAAAACAACAGATCCTTAAGAAAAAGAGTGCACAAGTACGCCGTGGATCACATGGGCTCTGAGGTGCCCCTTTATGTGTGCCAATGGGAATTACTGAAGGGAGAGTGAGTATCTCTACGGTGTCATTGATGGGCACTAGCATTTAAAGCCTGGGACCCAGGACATTAAGGTGATGGGGCAAACTACCTTATGTCCGTCCAAGTGCAGGATAAGAAAGAGACTCATCACCCATCTGTACTTCTTTTCAATTTTTTTTTCTCTTTTCTTTTGGTCCTTGTTTTTGCTCATAAACCATTTGCTCACAGTGAATCAACCAGAGCTCTCTCTCGCAGATTTGCAGCTTCTGATCGATTTTAGCTCATTGCAGCAAAAACCCATCTGCAGGTATTCTAAAATCTCTGTCAAAGCTTCTGATTTGGCTTGATTCATTTGTAGACTTTTCAAAAGCTTTTGTGGGCTGCCTTGTTTTCTTGCCAATTGCTGCTAACAAATGCTTATTATTCTATATTCTTTTTCAAAGCTTGTGATTTCACTTCAATGATTTGTAGATCATCAAAAGCTTTCGTGGGCTGTCTTGGTTTTTTGCCAATAGCTGCTAAAAATTGGCTTTTGTTGCAGGAATGGCTCAAATTTTGCTCCATGGCACTCTCCATGTCACCATAGCTCAGGCAGAGATGGGAGCTGCCCCCAGCTTCTTCGGACAGGTCATTCATTGCATATACTATCTAATTTTTCTATAATCATCTCTATATTTCATCATTTGTCAGCTTGATAATGAGACCCAGATGACTGTGTTTGTTTGCATTAACAGCTGAAGAATATAAACTGTATACTGTGGCTCTAATGATCTCTTAATTTCTTCGGATATCAGCTTGACTATAAAAAATAAAATGACTGCTAACTTGTATTAATAGCAGAAGAATACTTACTGGATCAAATGGACGATCTTGCTGAAAGCTCACTCACACAGTCACTTAACAAATCCCTCGAAAACATTTCCCAACGTCTGCCCATTGTTGCAGAGATAGTTGATTCCATCAGCTATGTACTTTATGTATTGGTATTTACAGTAGTGTTATAGACTGTTTCCCAGTAGATGTTTCACAAATGCCTAAATGCATTGCTTTTCTTAGAGATTCTGTGTACTGATTCAGATCAGATTTAAAAGAACAGCCTCCTGAATTTTTAAAGTTGACGGCTTTAGTTTCCTTCTTCCATGAAATAAGTTTGGTAGAATGCCCACAGGCTGCTTATTGGATCGGCTATGGACTGTAAACTTGATCTGATGAGAGAAAAGGTTGTACGTTTGGTCCCTGATTTGTTGGATGATGTTGCTGTAGATGGTGGAGGGATTTGAAGGAGTATTTGGGTTCGGAACAAGCAGGTTGTATGCTAGCATTGATCTTGGGGTCGCACGCACCCATCGCACGCGCCTGATAAGCCATTCGCCAGCCAATCCTGCTGTCTGGAATGAAACATTCCACATCTACTGTGCACACAATGTTGCAGATGTAACAGTAAGTGTAAAGGATGAGCAACCAATTGAGGCAGCTTTGATTGGCAGAGCCAAAATACCTGTGCATGAGATTCTGAAAGGTGAACCTATGGAAGGGTGGTATGATCTTTATCATGACAATGGGGAAAAGCTAAAAGGAAATTCCAGGGTTCTAGTCAAGCTGCAATTCTGTGATGTAGCAAGGGATAAGTACTGGGGAGCTGGTTTGAGGGCTGGGTTTGACGGCGTTCCCTATACTTACTATAAAATGCACAAGGGTTGCAAGGTTACCCTGTATCAAGACTCACATATGTTGGATGGTTTCCTTCCCCCCATTCACCTGGAAGGGGGAGCTCTCAGGCAACCAACAAGGTGCTGGGAAGATGTGTTTGAAGCAATCAATGGTGCAAACCATCTGATCTACATTACTGGGTGGTCTGTATACACAAAGATCACGCTCGTGCGTGATCCCTACCGGCAAATTAAAGGCAGTACAGGGGTGACGTTGGGAGAGCTGCTGAAGAGGAAGGCAGATGAGGGGGTCAGAGTTTTGATGCTGGTGTGGGATGACAGAACATCCATTCCTATTATTCAGAAGAGCGGCTTCATGGGAACCCATGATGAAGAGACTGAGGCCTACTTTGATAACACAAATGTAAATTGCTACCTGTGTCCTAGAAATCCAGATGATAGCCTGAGCCTCATCCAGGGTTTAC
The DNA here is from genome assembly GCA_029204225.1 of Diphasiastrum complanatum. NCBI lineage: Eukaryota > Viridiplantae > Streptophyta > Lycopodiopsida > Lycopodiales > Lycopodiaceae > Diphasiastrum > Diphasiastrum complanatum. The sequence goes on along the minus strand of MU835138.1, from coordinate 20,962 downwards.
AGATTGGAGCTATGTTCACTCACCACCAGAAGAGTGTAATTGTAGATGCACCTGTTCCAGGGGGTGAGAAGTATAATCAGAGGAGGATTGTGAGCTTTGTTGGGGGAATTGACCTGTGTGATGGGCGCTACGATAATCAAGAGCACTCTCTGTTTAGAACACTGGATTCTGTGCACAGGGATGACTTCCATCAGCCCAATTTTGAAGGATCAAGCCTCCAGAAGGGAGGACCAAGAGAGCCATGGCATGATATTCATTCCAGGCTTGAAGGACCAGCAGCATGGGATGTGCTGCACAATTTTGAGCAGAGATGGCTGATGCAGGCACCGCACAAGGATTTGTTGCTACCCATTGGACAAATCAGTAATATTGTAACCCCAACAGAGGTTACAAATGAGAATGATTCCAACACATGGCATGTCCAGGTTTTCAGATCAATAGACGCCGGGGCTGCAGCTGGGTTTCCTGAGGATCCAGAGATTGCAGCAGAATCCGGGCTAGTAAGTGGGAAGGACAACACAATAGATAGAAGCATTCAAGATGCATACATCTTTGCCATTAGAAGAGCCAAAAATTTCATATACATTGAGAATCAATACTTCCTTGGAAGCTCCTTTGCTTGGGAACACAATGAAGATACAGATGCTTTGCACTTGATACCAAGAGAGTTAGCTTTGAAAATTGTAAGCAAGATAGAGGCAGGAGAGAGGTTTACAGTCTACATAGTGGTGCCCATGTGGCCTGAGGGCATCCCTGAAAGTGGGCAGGTCCTAGCAATCTTGGATTGGATGAGGAGGACCATGGAAATGATGTACAAGGCTGTTGCCCAAGCACTTGAGGCCAAGCAGATTGATCATGAGAACCTAAAAGATTATCTTTGTTTCTTTTGCTTGGGTAACCGAGAGGTACGCCGACAAGGTGAATACCTCCCGCCAGAGAGCCCAGAAGAGGAGACGAATTACAAAGCTGCACAAGATCATCGTCGGTTCATGATCTATGTCCATGCCAAGATGATGATAGGTAAAAACTCACCACACCCAAAACAACTTCTTGTTTTTGTTATTTTAAAGAGGCCCTATCCACCCATTTGTGGGCAAGGAATCAAACCTAGGTGGGGCCCAACCCAAGCACACCATGCCACCACAACGCACGTGGGCCAATACCCACCTACTTGGTATCATGGGCCTTCGAACCTGAGATGAAAATTGACACTCTCATCATGTCCACCACACATGTAGATGTTGAGTTGACACCTGCATGCATGGTCTATGACCAAGTCACATATGCTCTAGGTCTTGAGAAGTTTTTGAGAAAATATGTCATTTGTCTATTTTATTATGTGATCTTAAACCCTAAACACTATCATATTCTTCGTCTTTGCAGTGGATGACGAGTACATTATCATCGGATCGGCAAACATCAACCAACGGTCAATGGATGGTGCTAGGGACACGGAAATTGCTATGGGTGCTTACCAACCTCATCATGTTGTTGTTGATGGGTCACCGCGTGGAGAAGTTCATGGCTTTCGAATGTCATTGTGGTATGAACATACAGGATGTCTAGACAAAGCATTCTTAGAGCCATGGAGCTTGGAATGTGTGAGGAAGGTGAATAGCATCTCAGACAACCTTTGGAATCTTTACATTGCTGATTCTCCCGTGGATCTTCCGGGTCACCTATTAACATACCCAGTGAAAGTAGCTTCTGATGGATCTATTGTAGAATTGCCTAGTCTCACAAAGTTTCCAGATACAAATGCCCATGTTCTAGGGGAAAAATCTGAGTTTCTTCCAGCCATACTTACCTCATAAGTTGCACCAAATAAATTTATTAGTATAGATGCCAGATTCAAAGTCATGTTTGAATCTTTACCTTAGTCTATCTATGTTAGAACCCTAACTCTACGTAGACATATAGTGATCAGTTGGGCCCTTTTGTTTGGTATTTCTTGTTGGCATACTCAAACAAATCACTTGGTTTTTAAATGTTATACAATAGAGTGCTTTCTCTTGTGAAGACCATTGTTAAATAAGATTTTGTGTATTTAATTTACCTTATGGAAGTTCTAGAAACTTTTGATGCGCAGATCAATTACTAATAGCTTCGTTGTTTTCCAAGCAATGGTTTTCCAAAATTCAAGTGGCCAATCAAAATCGTTGATCACATTGACATAGGTTAGTCAAATGGTATGAAGGGACTATGTTTGAAAATATAATTTCAAGATATAGCATGTGTTCCTTCTCTTCTCAATGCGATGTAGCTTGCTAGCAATCTATCTTCCGTTATGATGAATTAGGTGATCATCTATTTTGACTCTCAAAAGTTTCTAATATGAAAGTGTTATGCCATTTGAAGAAGAGATCTTAAAGGTTTTGAATCCACTATTTATGTAGATATAATTAATTTTACTTGATGCTTTTTAAATCTAACGTTATTGACATGTTAAAACTAGTGAAAGAATTTGGAATGTGTCACAAGACGTTGGTCCTCAAATGGGGTCGATGGATCATAGGATCATCTACATCACACTTCTTTTTGTTTTTTGTGACAACCTAAGGAAGTACGAGACTCGGGAGTAGAGAGATTATGGACAACATTTGAAATTGTTCATAGTTAGGGGGGCCTGCCCAATACATCAACGTCAAGCCTCAAAGCGGAATGTAAATGCACCCAAAGGGAAAGCATTAGCCTTAAATGACCTGGAAGCTAAATAGCAAAAGAGCTCTCAAAGGGTGATCTTCAAAGACCATCCAACAAATCAACCCCACAAGGCATTTGCCCCATGGTAGAGATATAACTTTGGAAAAGTTCAATCTATGTTAATGCTCCAATTCTTTTTTATTTTAACTTTTGAAGATCAATCCGGTTCCTCCTCCTCCTCATGATGCTTGCCTCTAACTTTCAATATCTCTAGCTTTTTACTAGATTTTGAATAGGTTTCTTTTCAATATAGTTATAATTGGATCTTTTATCCCAATTTCAATATTGGTTGGTTGAATCTAAGATTAGCCAGCCTATGGTGACTGGTGCAGTATGTTGAAGGGTCTAAGCATATACAAGCAAGATTAATGATAAGAATATCATAAGTTCTATCATCCACCGAGTAGATGCATGCTGATCCCCATGCAATGGGATTGACTTGAGCATGCTTGGTCAATTTCTTGAGCTCCATCCATGGTGTCCCATAATACCACATCTTGTCTCCTTACCAGAGATGCCTAGCTTAGGTGCTAGATGATCTCACACTCACATGCCATACTTATTGTGATAGTGTGACACTGTTTAAATGATCCTCTAGTGAGTTCATGGCTCTACATATATATAGCTAGGGTTCATGACCTATTTGTTGATACATTTGCAGCTAGCTCCCATTTCTCATGTCCACATGTTAATTTTTTCTTAATAGTGAGTTCTAACTATAGTCCCATGCGTACACTAAAGTCACCTCTTATGGTGTTCGAAGAATCTACTATGTAGCCTATCTTGTGTCAATTTAATTCAAATAACCTCCTCTAGGCCTTTCGTAGTCACTAATAAATTAGGAACATAACCTGCTTCATTCCTTAAAGATATTTTTATTCTCAAAAAATTTGAATTTAAAGAGCTCTCTCTTAATGGTTTCAATCCCTCTTGTTCAACCTTTCCAACTAACTAGATACGTACAAACCAAACGATTCTTTCCTCGCTTTTCTCTCCTATTAAGCAATATTTGTGATTCTCACTACATTGGCTGAAATGTCCTCAACGTATACCCAACTCATCCTTAGAGATAAGTACATCCATATTATGTTGTTTCAATAAAAATATGCTGACATGAAATGCAAGATGCACCTTTACTCCTTGTAGAACCTCTAACTCATAAGACAATAAACCAATTTGTTTGAATATTTGAAAGGTCCAGAGTACCTTGCAGATAGCTTCTAATGCTTTCTAGTTCTAATAGATTTTGAGTCCTTTGGAATTAAATCTAAACACGTTAATGAAACCCTCTAGGGGATATCTTCAAATTCATGTGATGTGTTGCCTTATTTTGAGCTTTATGGACATTATAAAGTGTTGCCTTCACCAAACCTATGCACTCAAAATTCTCTTTTCTACCACCACTAATCCCCCTTCCTTGTCCCCATACCCCGGCTACCTGCTTGAACCATTCCTATCTGTTGATTGGTTATATGCCCCAGACTGTTCATTCTACCTTACCATTTTTTAGTGGGATGGATAGGTCCCACAAACTTGGGTTGACTTGGCCATGCATCCTTTTTTAAAGTCCTTAGCCAATTACAACCTTTTAAAACCTTTATAACGCATACATCCAGAGGTCATGATCTATGGCTCTATGTGAGCCTTATATAAAAGTGATGACACTCTTGCAACAACAAGCGTATTTTAAGGCATCATCCATATCTCTACTAAGTTGATTCAAAGAGTGCTCGAAGTTGTTTTTTTGAGAAAATTTTGACATGCAATATGTTCAAATGCCAAATAAAAAGTAAACTTCTAGTCGTAACTCATGTGGCATTGTAGGGTGTGTAGAATCAATGGTGAGCAGCCTTTCGCCTGTCAAGAAGGTTAGAACACAATATAGGTTCCTAACTATGCTTAGTTGCTAGTTTAGATGCTATTCTAACCCTACTTTAACACTATCCCACCTTAACACTACTTCAACTAACTCTAATCACAAGCATTCATCATGATTGGGGGTGAAAGAGGAAGAGAAGAAGAAAGAGAGAGAGAGAGAGAGAGAGAGAGAGAGAGAGAGAGAGAGAGAGAGAGAGAGAGAGAGAGAGAGAGAGAGAGGTGAGATGGAGGTTAGCTCAAATGCTCAATGTGCATGCTAATGGAAAAGCCATAACTAATCAAAACAAGAACAATGAAATGGAAAGCAAGTATAAAACACAACAATAGCATTAGCATTAGGGATTAGCAAATGAGGATGCTTTGGCTCTCAAAAATAATAGAGTCTCCTCCTCTCATTAAGCATGTAAAGGTGCTTTTTTATCTTTGGGGTGACCCTTTATCTCTTGCTTCCTATTGGCTACTTCCAAGAAGGTGGGATTGAAATCCACACCCTTCACAAGAAGCACAAACTAATCTATGGTGTAGGAAGAAACACACCACACCTACCACCATTTGACTTTTGACTATTTCACAAAAGTTAGGAACTTAAGTTAAGCTTAACTTTGGCCTTTAATATTATTTTTAATTACATGATCCAAAGTCAAGGTTATTTCCCAAATTATTTATTTACAAGTGCTCATTGGGCCACGGGCTTACGCACGCAGGATATGCCATGACCCTCGCAACTATTTTCGACTAAATTATTTATTTACATGGTAATACCCTCAACATGGCCTCCGACCTGAAGTAGTGCCGGTCCCTCGGCACTATGGAATTTAGTAAAGTGCCCGTTTTGCGCATCATTGTTGGATGAGATAGCTGATCACTTCCTCCATGAATTCTAATTGCTTGGTACTTTTCTTGTTCTTGGGGGTGAAGAAGGACTTGTGAACACATGTGAGCCAAAACTGATCAATCCACACTTGGAATCTGCTTGTCCAGGGATCGCCAAGTAGAGCCACTCTATAGTACACTCGAGCCATTGGTAGTTGGTCTTCAACTTTGTGTGAAACCAGGGCTGTGTTAGGATAAAAAAAGAGTGGCGGTAAAACTGATCAATCCACACTTGGAATTTGCTTGTCAAGGGTCGCCAAGTAGAGCCGTTCTATAGTATACTCGAGCCATTGGTAGTTGGTCTTCAACTTTGTGTGAAACTAGGGTTGTGTTAAGATAAAAAAAGAGTGGCGGTAAAACATCGTCCCATTTTGTTTGGACTCCTATCAAAAACTCTAAGTCCCGAGTGAATGTTGCGGCCGTGCGGACTGTGGGATCGAGACAGTTGATATATTTCTTGGAAACCTGGGTAGAGCCTTCTTGGCATCTACATCCGTTTTCCATCCATACTCTGAAGAGATTTGTGGCCAAATCATATTGTCGAGCGTGATCTTGTCCGAAGGAGTGCCACACTCTGTCCATTTAGATCATCTTGTGTAGGGGAGGAAGTGCGCATTCACTCGTACTTGTCGTGGACTCGTCACATAGGTCCTGATGGCCACATGGTCTCTCTTGAATAACTGTTGGTGCCACTCCGGTTGTGGTTGCAATGTGGGGAGACACGCCAGCTTCCTGGATGGTTTGGGCTGAAAATGATACCTGCCAGCCGCCACGTGAGGACTTGTAGGGATGTTGACTAAGAAGTTGTGGATTTGATCCTCTACGGACTTGGGTCGGCGAAAGGTGTGGCTGGCAGAGATTGATCGAGAGCCTTGGGATGACGAAGCTGGACGCTCCTTCTTGGCTTTGGCTCTGATCAATTCCTTGGCTGGTATCCAAGCCTTGGTCTTGTGCACTTGTGTCAGCTGCATCTGAGCCCTGATCTTGGAAATCTTGCCCCACTGCTTATTTGCCTTTATCTTGGCTGGAGCTTGCCATTACAACATCTAGCATGGGTGGCATTGGAATCGCCACCGGGGCTGGTTGTGGTTGCTGTTCCATGGGCCTCTGGCAGACTTTGAGCACTGCTTTTGCTTGCGCAAGTTTGTGAATGCCACTTGCACGGTACTTCTTGAAATTGGCCTGGTAGCCATCAAGTGTGGCCCGTACACCTGTACCTACTGCGTGAATAGGTCCATCTCCGCTTGGCCAATTGAGAGGACAATTGGTAGGGATAGGGTGTGCTAGCCAGCCAGCTTTCTCGTCTTGTAGAGCTTGTACCTCCACTCCCAGCGTGTGTTTTCCATTTTGAACACTAAAAGTTGTGCTTGGAGCGGGGCGATTTGTTGTGCAGTTTTGGTCTAGAGCTCTTAGACCTTGGTAGAAGCGTCCGTGGCGGCTTTGAAGAGGGTTTGGATATAAGTTTGCAAGCCATCTTCTTTCTGCTTCAATTTTAACACCTGATCCTTTTCGGCCTGCTCGTGTTGTAAGGCCACTTGCAGCTCTTGCTGGAGCTAGGTGATGTCGGCTCTCAGCTTCGTATTGCTCATTGCCAACTCCAATACACAGCCGTCCAAAATGGTTTTGACCGCTACCGCATCCTGGACGAATGTTTTCAAGACTTGGTAGGCCGTTGTGAGGTCCGTGGGACCAACCGATATGGTGATTCTAACTAGGGCTTGGTGAGATGTTGCCCTGATGATTTGCGCGCTACCGTCATTGTCGTCATCGTAATCAGCTTTTCTGGCATTGTCATGCCGTTAGGTGCAGTGTGGGGTCATGCGGTTAGGCGATGCTGCATATGTTGTCTGCACGAATGCGTCATCAGATAACAGTTTGTCACCCTCGGCAAGCTGATGAGATGGATCTGGGGGTGGTGTGAGCGGCGATGTGGAGAGGTGTGAGAATGGATTGCTCGAAGGATGGGATGATAGGGAAATTGGAGAGTGGTGTCGAGGATGGAAGGAGAGTGTGGGGGTATGTCGCTAAAGAGTTACATCCAATCTAGGGTTTCAGAGGAGATCTGAGAGTCGAGAGGATTTATGCTGAAAAGTGGGGTGGAAGTGGATGTAGGAGGTATGGAAGATGCGATGGTGATGGTAGGAGTGGAAGATGCAAGAGTGGCCATGGAAGATGGAGGAATGTGAGTGATAGGAGTAGAAGTGGTGGCAGTAGTGGATGGTTGAACATAAGTGGAAGTAGTGGTTGTGGAAGAAGCAAATGTAAGTCGTGATAGTGCGGTGCGTTGTCGGGTGGCAGGAGGAGTGGCTGAAGTGGAGGCAGTGCCATGTATTCGTTTGCGGGCTGGTGATCAGTAACTACTGGACGAGTGGATGTAGATGCAACGAAAGGTGGAACAAAGTTAGTGTATGGAACGGTGGCAGAGAGAATGTGAGCACGATTAAAATCCCGAACCTTCTGTTCAGCAGGCGAAGTTACAGAGCAGGGGGCCGGCAGCGATGCGATTGCGTGTTTGGGCTTGATAACGATAAACAACTCATTAAGGAGGAAGGTATGCCAGTCATAAGGCACGACCGAGGTGCTCGAGAATTCTGTAAAGGATTTCACGATTTGGCTCATGAGGGTGGACTGAATGCGGTCCTTTCGGAAAGTTGACACAACTAGAAAATTGTCCAACAAGTGAGCAGTGGCCTGGATGGTGGGGTCATTGATAGCTCTATCAAATAACCATTGTTAATTTTGACTTGGATTTCAAGAGCGAGAGGTGACATGTATGGTTTGATGATGGTGGCAGCTCGGCAGTGTGATGGCGAAGGTCGATCACCAAAAACAATTCCAATGGTGACCATGAAGTTAGCGTTGACTCGTACGTGGTACCCTGGTAAAGTACGTGAAAACGAGACTTTTTTTCATCCCATGATGCATAAGCATGTAATGCAAGGTTCATGTCAATTGCAAAGAAAAAAAATGTCGGGTAAATGCCCATTGTTTCAAGAAGGGGCCCGGCTGCCTGAATCCATGGTGTGACCAAAGAGTTAGATGACAGAGGCCAAATATGGGTGGCCGTAGGTATCTCACATTGGATAACCTGCTTGGTGCTAGTATCATCAGAGGAAGAAGATGATGCCATGATGTCAGTGGTTCTGGTTAGGTGCTAGATAAGGTGTGGTGGTGACGAAGATGGAAAATAGGTAAAAGCTTGCAAAAAAGGTGAAAAGGCGTTAAAAACATTAGAGAAACTTAGAGCCCAACGAGGGCCTTTGAAAAAGATGCTTTTTTATTTTTTTTCTTATTTTCGTTGCCATGTGGACCAATTGAAATCTTAGCTTCGGGATTCTACGTAACGTAGAATTTTTCAAATATAAATAAAATAAAAACTTTTCAAATATATTGCCATTTCGTCGGGCAGCATGTGGAAATGCTATTGGTTGATGAGGCCTGCCCTTCCAGCTCATCACTGCTCGAAGAGATCCAAAAATATTGAAAATGAATATGACATCGGATGGTTGAGATGAGAAAATCGATGTACCATTAATGTATATGCATTGTCAAACCATGGTTAACGGGGTTAACCAGAGTTAATTTGTGGCGCCAAATAGATCAGTGTTTCAAATTTTTGCCGACACTTTTTCTCAGATTCATGGCTTTTTGTCTACGCAAATTTTCAGATTCATAGTTCATTGTTTCAGATTTTTGCATGCAAATTACGAACGACAATCGACTTTGTGCTTCTATTCATCGAGACAGATGATAATGGATTATGGGTGCCAAGAAAATATTCAAAAAACTCTTGGGTTTTGATGCATCCATCATCAAGAGGAACATTTCGAAAAAGAAAAAGGTCAAAACTATCAATTTGATTTTATTGGAAGGCCAAAATTTTGGATTTCAAAACATCACCAGGAGGAAAATCTATTTCCTAAATTCTAGTCCAACATGTATATATGCATTCAGAGATAAATGTGCAAAGATTCAACCGTCAAGATCACAAAAAAAACAATTGTGAGTATTGATATTTTTGATACTTTGATTTTTGTCATTCATAAATATTTAATAGTAAATGTGCCAATCCGATCATTTTTCTCTTGCAGATTTAAATCCATCCAACATAATTGAATGAGAGCCGAGTGGATCTTTAGCAAGTGTGTTAGATGTTATTCACACTGATATTGGATAGTTGCAATATCGAGGTAGAACTGCAAAAGATCTAACTGATAGTGGGATTTTTTTTTATGCATCAATGTACATTCTTGATACAAAAGGAAATTTTGGACAAATAGTACCAATTCCATTACCTAGTTTTGAAAGTGATGAGTGGATTGCACCAAATGCTACAGTTTCAGAATCATTTCGTTGCAAGATATATAATGATGTAAAAAATTCATTAAAAATGCGCACGGGATAAAAAACAGTCAAATTGAGTTGGTTTATTTCCTTGAATGTATTTGTGGATTTCTTTTCAAGTGTCAATGTACACAAAACCCCAACGATGTTTGTATGCAAAAATTTATCAGATAGTTTATTATCTGAGCTTATGCATGACGGCTGAGACAAAAGATCAGATGGAGAAATAGAATGCAGAATTAAAATGTCTTCCATGTGCTTCCGTTATCAAATTGAAAAACAAATGTTGAGCTTATGCTTCCATTATCAAAGATGAAAAAAAAATAAAGGTAAATGGGTGCCACTTGATCAAGACTTGGAAGCCAATGGACATTCAAAACGAAAAATATTGAAATTATATACAATGATGCCGTTTTGACATGTGTTGAGGTGGAAAAACTACATTCGGCGGGAACTATTGCTCCTACAAGATGATGTACTTTCAGACTTCAGATTCATTTTCAAAGGTAAACTCGTAAGTAACTGTAAACACTCGATCTTTTATGAATAGTTTCAATCAAAACTTTCTAATACAAACTATGTACTAATTCTAACTAACTTTGAATTAGTTTTATGCAGGTACGTAAAAGACATGAGCTTGAGATCAAATGCAGAGATATTGGCGAAACAATCCAACTTATGGAAGAACATTGAGATTTACTATTAGCAAATACATGCCAATCATCATGTCTTTTTATCATAATAGAAAAATTGCATTCTAGTATTAGATTATGGACATAGGCTGATTGTAAGAATCTATTGTGATATCAATAAAAAAAACCCGTAAACGAGTTGTTTACAAGTAAAATGATTGTATCTTTTTTTTTTTTTTGATGTCTCTCTATTTACAAATAGATCTTTATTCAATCAATTTTTCTATATTTTCTATATCAGTATTAAAAATTAATAAGGGAATAGCTCCTTCTATAATCTCGTCCTCCTCTGTTTCGGAAAGGGCCTCAATGCCTTTTTAAGACAAGAGGAATATCTGCTACAAAATTGCCTTCCTCTGTATTAGGAAGGACTTTTATTCATTTTTTATCATATAAATTAAGATCTGCATCCTGAGCAACCTGAAAGGCTGTTAAGGCAGGAGCAGCTTCCTTTTGAGGGCCCTTGATTGCAAGTGCAATGCTTACACCGTACTGGGCATAGGTTTTGATTAACTCTTGTCGAAATCTATATACATCATCAGGAGTATACAACTCAAGAGTGAACTATCATCACAAAACATGAGAATCAACAAATTACAAACAATGATAGTAATAAAATATGAATCAAAATGAAATGAACTACAAATGAATAGAATATTACCTTTTCAATATCTACATCCATTTGTAAATTATACCATTCAAAAAATAGCTTCATATTGTACAAGACGAACCATGCACAACTAAAAGCATCTTGTTGCTGTACACACTGCATATATAGAACGAAAATTAGTAATATAATGATAGAAATTTTATTTATGCTATGACGATACATTTGAATTAAAAAAGCAATACATGCATATTAGAGATAAATTAAATATACCTTGAGAGATTTAATGGTTATCTCTCCAATTGAAGTTGCCATTGTTGGTATTTCCTGAATGGCACCATGAAGTAGAGAATCAAATTCTCTATGTGTATTTGCAGCTGAGTTTAATTTTACACATAGAAAATTTGATACTCCCTCCTTATTTATCTTTACAAAAAGAATGTTCAGGCTCCAATGCCGACTGCAAGAACCAAAATACAAATATCGATAAATTCATATTTATGAAAAAATTCCGTTCTTATTAAAGCAATGAAGCATGCAACAATACAGATTAAAGCAACAAAAACAAAAGAGCAATTCTTACTTATTTTCATATGGAATCGAATAGAATTTCGCCATAGGACTGCTCTCGATAAAATAGACAGCCTTCTCAAAATTGGCTTCTTTTGCCTTTACGCTCCCATGAAAAATGGACTAACTACAAAAACTGTACCATGGGAATTGAAACTAATACTATTCTGCAAAAAAGAAATTCCGACCTCTACTATTGCATCTGAAATTTTTGAGCTCTTATCTTTTAGCTCGGCACAAAATTTGGGACCTAATCTAAAGCTTATACGTGTATCTGAAAGAAAAAATCAAAAAAGGTTCCAAGAAGATCAATATTGTTAGCTAGGTAGGTCTCGTATTGATTATAATGGTCAAAATAAAAAAAAACCTGGGCTGGATCAAATGGAATTCTCACAAAAAGATTATGTACAGGAGCGGAAACAGAAGTGAAAACAATATTTACAGATTTCTCTGTTATTTTGTCTAGCTCCTCTTGGGTAATCAACACTTTTGGTGATGAAACCTGCTGAGGAAGTAGACGATTAACATGAGGAGGAAGGGGTAAAGATTCTTGATCTGAGTCAGATTCTCCAGCATCTGACTCAGAGCTCAGGAAGACACGAGGTCTCTTGGTCGGGATACGTCTAGGAGGAAGGGAAGCAGTTGGCCTTCGAGATCCAGTCTCTTTGGGGACAGGCTGTTTTCTCTTCCTCCTAGAGGTAGTAGGCACATTGGTTCTATCCAGAGGCAGGTCTCTAGAGGTGCTGGCATTATCAACATGCAGACCAGAATATCTATCTCGAAGCCTTCTTCAGATCTTCAAATCAATCTTTATCTTTGGAGGCTAAGTGGTGCTTGATAATTATTGGCTACCTTTTTTATCCCATCTAGATCTAGATCCTATTTGGATCTTACTGGATCTTGTTTGATCTGTCCAGATGTTCGATCTTGCTGAACCTTGATGAATTTTGCTTGATCTGGCTAGATCTCATTAGTTTTGGTTTGATTTTGTTAGATTTGGCTGCAATGACTCCTGTATGGATGATCTGATCCTTGTATGCGCTGTTTGTCATCATCAAGCTGGACCTGCTTCACTATGGTGGCCAATATTTGTGAAGTAGGCATCTCATCCAATTGTTCGAGGCTAAGGATCTCTTTGACACGATACGCTTCAATTTTTCCTTGATTGCCTTGGTTTTATACATGAGTACTAGATCTCTAGAATGAAGATCCTTCTTGTGCAATTGACGATCGTGCCATGCTTTACGTCACGCTTTTGCAGCTGTCAATGCATGCACAACCGGTATGCGTGTCTCGCAAAGTTTGTGTAAGGCTTCATGGCGTAGTTTCAAATACTTAAATGTTCTAAGTGCCATTTAAATAAAGCAAAGATGCAAAAAGCTAGTGGCCTATTACATCCTTTAGATATTCCTACCAGAAAGTGAAAAAATATATCTATGGATTTTGAGTCGAGCTTCCACGTACAGGGCCACAATTCAGTTTGAGTCATTGTTGATAGACTTATGAAGTTTGCTCAATTTATCCCAACAAAAACTACTGTTAAAGCTCCAGAACTAGCTCAATTGTTTGTTGAGAAGCTTTTCAATTGTACGAGCTGCGTTGCGATGTTGTCAGTGACAGTGACCCAAAATTCAATAATTTTTTTTGGAAAGCAGTATTTGAAAAGTTGAAAACGACTTCAAGTATGAGTTCTACAGATCATCCGAAATCAAATGGTCAAATGGAAAGGACCAATCAGACGATGGAGGATATGCTGCGAGCATATGTGGGCCATTGGCAGTCTTGATTGGAAGATTTACCTTCCACTGGTGGAATTTGCATATAATAGTGCAAAACATTCACCGACCGAATTTAGCCCTTTCATGCTTTTGTATAGTTATCAATCTCGATCACCGCTCTGTGTTGGCATGAAAAACCTTAGGGTGCAAGCCACAGTTAATTTCCTTGCGGATATGCAAGAAATGTTATAGCTGGCTAAAGATAGCATAAGAAGTGCCTAGGACTGGGCAAGGCACTATGATGATCTATCTCAGAAGCACAAGGTATTCTTGGTCAACGATTGGGGGTTCCTAGTCACTCTAGGGCTTGAAAACTATTAAGTGTGCAAAGTTGGCGCCTAGGTATTGCGGTCTTTTTAAGGTTATCCAAGTGATAAACAAGGTCACATACAAACTAGGCCTTCCAGCTAACGTTGGAATTCACATTGTTTTTCATGTTAGTAAGTTGAAATCCTCGTTGGGGGTTGGGGAAACCCTGGTCCGTGTGGAAGATCTAGTGGAGCTTCTTTGTGATGAGTCCACGAGTGGACCACCTGAACCCTACGCGATGGTTAATAGCCGACAGAAAACTCTAAGGAATAGAGTGCTTCGGGAATTTTTCAGTCAAGTGGAGGGGCAAATCAGAAAAAAAGGATACCTGAGAAAAGGAGACTGATCTCTAGAAGAATTTTCCAATTTTTTTCCTACAAGGAAAACTTTAAGTTTAGGGGGAAGGAATGTTACATACCTATGTAACTAGCAGTACTTCAGTGACCTCTATATGTCCATTTAGTACTGGGGGCTACATGGCAAGTTACCCTTGGATAAGAAATGCCCTTAGGATTAAGGGTAGGTGCTTTTGGATAAGGGTAGACAAGTGACTATATGGTCGGAGGTATGGAATCAAGTTACCCTTGGATAAGAGGTACTCTTAAGATTAAGAGTATGTGCCTTTAGATTAAGGTATTGGTGCCCTTGGATAAGGGCAGGTAGGTGTCTATGCCTTGGACGGAGGTATAGAACCTAGTGAGGTGTTAGAAAGTCATTACCATGGGTGTTTTGGCTATTTTTCTAAAGCTTGGGCCTCAACCTTGAACCATATCACTTTATTGGTCTTGGACCAAAGTATACAGGCACAACTTGGGCAATGGAACCTAGTAGGAGGGTGCACTTCCAAGGTGTCCATTGAGTTCCCAACTCCCACAAGAAAGGCATTCAAAGAGTCATAGGTTATGGAAGAAGTCTCTTGACCTTCCACAAGCCTATGAAGGTTCTTTAACTCCCCTAGGCCTCTCTCTTTCTCATTGGTTAGCTCCATAGTGTATTGGAGGGTGCCATTTGCCATCTATATGAGGGGAGGAGGGTTCCCATAGGGAGGGAGAGAGATCTCTTTTGTTTGCTATGCTTATGCTCTAGTGTGGCTACTAGTGTATAGAGTGTTTTCTTGTGTGTAGTTTGCTTAGGTTTTGAATCTTGCTTATGGTATGGGACATCAGTAGGGTTTGGATCTTGAGTATGCTATGGTTTGTGGTGGTATGCTTGTGATTACTTATTGGTTAGCAAGGGAGTGCTACATTAGCAAATTTGCAGGAATGCATGTGCTAGCTAGCTATGGTTGGGTGGTAAATACTTGAGGCCACTTGTTATCTACCTTTGTGATTAAGATTAGGGATATAGGTGGAGGAGTGATCCATGGACTCTTGAAGATCCTTACCTGTAGGTGGAGTATACTAGCTTGGATTTGGGGAGCATTTTGGAGGTTGCAGGTTACTTGGAGGACCTTTGGAGGGACTACCTTTGGATTAGGAGGACTTCCTATCTTCATTTGTAAAACTTTCTGATCATACCTAGAATACAACATTTGTTTAAGTTGAAGTCCATATCAAAGCTTATGACATGGCAATCGACCAATTGTTTGACCAATTGTTCAACCAATGATAAGGGATCCTTGTTGATTGTCCGACATGGAAGTATGTAGAGACTTCGCGGTGAAGGAGATTTTGATGTGGACTATGCATGAATTTCTTGGGTACATAGAGTGCTTTGAATAATTTTTTTTTTAACAATTAATCATGATCATCAATTTTGATTTCAATATACATGGGTATATCCATCACATCTCATTCACACCTTAATGTACATTACACTCACATGTAACTTACATGCTTTGGCACAAAACTCCACACTAGTCTACCATGTATGTCCCATCTATGAAAAATATATGCATGCACATCATTTACAACATTTTAGGAAGATGGTGTATGAGAGTCACATCCGTTATAAAACATCCCCCAAGACCTCCAATCAGGATTGAGCACCAAGAACACAATAGGGGAGTGCAGTGGATGAAACCGTCCCAACCAAACCTAGATCATCTGATCTAGCCCCCGAGCACTAGCGAGTATGGCAAATCACAATGACGGTAAGCGCTTACCAGTCCGACAACATAATAGTCAGAGGGTATATATAGAGAGTAGCCCCACCCCGTCTGCCCATGTACCGAATCCACATGTAAGCATGCTATCAATCCATGCCTAACTCCCATGCATGTCCACTGCATGTAGGTACCCCTAACCCATAATAGAAAAGACTCATGAGTAGACACAGTGCATGTACATCCTATCCCATACTAGGATGCAACACACATGCCTATATCGCATGCAGGCATAGCCCATGGTCCTACTCAACTATTATCTGGATTAGGCATGGACCCTACGTCTAAGACAGACCCTAATGGTACAAACCCCCATTAGGCCGTAACATACTTCCCCCTCTTATTTTAGTTCTGTCCTCAAAACTCAAAGTCCGAGAAACTCTTCTTTAGATTACCTTCTAGTTCCCATGAATCCTCATCATCAGAATATCTTTTCCAACAAATCAGATGCTCAATAACATCCCGATTTTGCAATCGCTTGGATCTTTATCAAGAATATTTTCAGGTTCTAAAGGAATCCTCTTAGATAAGTCCTCAAATGAATCTAGATTAGTACCAGAACCAACATGACCTCCTTCATGTAAACTCATCTTTAGACGATTTACATGAAACATGGGATGAGCCTTCGTTCCCTCTGGTAACTCTAATCCGTAAGCTAAAGGTCCAATCTTTTTCAAGATTTTATATGGTCCACTGTACCTAGCAGACAGTTTGTAATGCTTACCAGTGCGCATTACCTTAGAATCCTTTGAAATTCTAAGATATACCCAATCTCCAACTTGACAAGACGATCTGTTCAGATTAGCAAAATGTCTTACAAAATCCTGGGCACTTAGAACATTTTCACGTGCTAACTATAATATTTCTTGCATTTCACACAAAAAATCCGCTACTTTTTGAACTTTAATTGACTTATTGGAGATCTAGGCTGAAATTCATACATAAGCATAAACAGACTATACCCAGTAGCCGAATGCTTACTATTGTTATAGCCAAATTCAATCAATGGAAGTGGTATGGCAATGGTAGGACTTCTATTTTGAAGATAGACTGTCGTACTGCATGCTTCTGACCAAAAATCTTTTGGTAGTTTCATCTCAGCTAGCATAGATCTGGCACTTTCCACAATTGTATGATTCTTGCGCTCAGCTACACCATTGAGAGCAGGAGTATGAGCTTGCGTAAATTGTCTTTTGATCCCACATTGATCACAAAGATCATTGAAGTCGTTAGACTTGTACTCACCTCCACTATCTGATCTTAGAACTTTGATCTTCCTACCTGTCTAATTTTCGACCAATACATCGAAGCTCTTGAAATTGCCAAATGCATCCGATTTCCTCTTCAAGAAGTAAATTCACGTCTTACGTGACCTATCATCAATAAAGGTCATGGAATAGAAGGCTTTACCTAAGGACATGGTCCTCATAGGCCCGCATAAGTCTGTGTGGATCAAATCCAGGATGTTCTTTGCCCTTGCAACACCACCTTTATTGAACTTCTCTCGATGCTGTGTTGGCATCTTCAGAGCCTATAGAATTACTAGTTCTTCCTTGTTTCTTGTTTACAAGAACTGTTTTCTGCCTGTTTAGAGGCTTGTTGGAATTTCTTGAATGTTAGCTTCTTAGTTCAATGCCGAAACCAGGCATAAGGGACTGATATCAATGTAGTAAATGTCCTACCTATCAAAGGACAATCCAGGGAAGTCACTCTTGAACTAATGCTCATGCATAAACAACCACTCATACATGCCAAAACATTCAACCATAAAATCAGTGTGCAGATCCATTGAACAAACAATGAAATTCTACTTCTACTTTGCTACAAAATGAACTAAAATCAGATCCTCACTACTTTACTTGCATAAATTGACAAAACAAGAAACAAGAACTAATCTACAGCATGTTAGAAGTCCAAGAATCAAGAAACCAACCAGTCTTTTGATTCTTGGACATCCCAAGAACATCAAGAACTAGAATGTTAGAGAATATGCAAGATTTATGCCACATTTCTAGCCTATTCAGTTTACTTGAATGCTGGCTCCTACATTAATCCACAAGAAAACATGTAATCTAATCCACAACTAGGAAAGCAAGAAAACTAATCCACTCTTAATCCACAACCACACACAATATGAATGGAAAGGCATGATCATAGGGGCATCACTCAAGAAAACCATCATGATCAAGGAGCTCAATGGATGCATCTAAGTCATGGAGGCTCTTCTCATTTCAGCATGGAGTTGTACAATACACAAAAAGCTCCTCTTCACAAAGAGGGAGTCTCTTAAATAAGCAAGAGAGCTCCTTAGGTGGCATCCTAGTGGAATTTTCACATTTCACAAATTACAAGTGGAATATTGCTCTCCACTAGAGGTCACCATCAGAAGGTGGCTCACTATACTTTCTTTAAGAGGGGTCTACTTGCATTTATTACATTTGCCTAGAAATACTAGTTCCTACATGGTCATTCCATCTTTCGGGATTCACCATGAGGCTTACACAGTTATGGCTTGTTATTACTAACTAGCATTTCTCGGCTCTCATACTTGGCTCGTCTTCTCAGAGACCTCCTCGGTCTAAGGTGAGAGGTGCTCTTGAGTTGCTCTGTCCGAGTATCTTGGGGATTCATCAGAATCAGCCAACATGCTGCTTCCCATATATAGATGATTTGCACATCGATTTCAAGTGGTCTTCTATCGTAGGCAATCTTGACACCATTTCCAATTTTCTCATCAAACTGAGGCTTCCTAAGTTCAAGTGACCAAACCTCTTATGCCACAATTCAGTTTGCGATGGAATGGACAAGACAAGTCCATGTTCCCCTTGATTGTAGCATTCAACCTGTACAATTTAGTATTGGGCTCCCTTATTCCATCTGCAATAACTTTGAACTTTTGGTTCACATCCTTCACAAAGCAACGATCATGGGCAAATTTTACTTTCAAGTTTTGATCAGTAATGACTCCAACAGAAAGTAGATTTTTCTTCAAACCTGGTACATAAAGTACCTCTCTGATCACCCTGCCTTTGCCATTAGGTAGTTGGATTGAAACGGTGCCTATCCCCTTGATTTTGCTTTGCTTGTGAAACGGACGTTCCATTATTCAACACTTTCAAGCTACTGAACCAATCCTTGTTACCTGTCATGTGTCTTGTGGCTCCCGAGTCAATATACCATGCTTGATCATCTTGATTAGATGACAATGCTAATATGAAGATGCTAGAGTCTTCAATCTCTCCCTCATCGACAAGGTTACCTTCTTTCTTTGGTTTCCCCTTGTCTTGTTCCGCTAGGAATTTCCAACATTCACTCTTTCAATGGCCCTTTTTACCGCAATGGAAGCACTTGCCTTTCTTCTTGGTCATTGCTCAAAGATCCCTCATCCTCCTGAGTCTTGGCAAATTGTTGTTTAGACTTCTTCTTGCCTTTGCCCTTGCCTTGTTTTTGGCGTGTCGCAAGTGCCTAATCGTCAGTATTTTGATGTCTCGCTTTCACCATTTTTGTCGTTGCTCTTCCTGCATCAAGATTCCTATGAGCTCGTAAAAAATTGGCAATCTTTCTCTTGATGCTATTCTGCTCACAAACATCTGATAGGGTTCTGTAATGCTGAACAATGCATTGTGCACCAGCTCCACATCACGTATGCGCTCACCAATAGAATGCAGTTCATCTCTCATTGTCTTGATTCTGGTCATATAAGTCTGAATGTGCTCTCCTTGTTCCATGCGAGCACTATTCAATTTTGACTTCAGAAACATGATTCTTGATGGATTTGACGTCTCGAACTGCTCCTTTAGCACATCCCATGCATGTCTGGGTATAACAGCATCACAGATGTGGGTTAATGATGTAATCCTTCACTGACAAGTTAATGAAGGTCAAAGCTTTCCTCAGCTTCTTGTCGAACACTTTGATGTCTGCTTCATTTGGCGGTCTTCTCTCATCACCTATGACAACATCCCACATGCCTTTTTCCATCAGTATGTTTTTTCATTTTGAGTTTTCACCCTGCATAGTTGGAATTCCCGTCCAATTTGCTACTTTCAATCAAATGGGCTCTCTCCCATGTTTGTCATCGCAAAACTGCTTGGAACTTCTGCCATAGGCTAAAAGTAGTATGCCAAGGCCAACTGTGATGCCAGAAGTTGAAAATAATGACCTGCATTTTTTTCCTTACCAAGACACCCCGCCACTTTTCCACCAAAATAAAAGCCAAATCGGCGTCGCCTTCCGAAATGCACTCTATCGTCAACTCCCAACTACATGCCCAATGGAATGGTGAAATCACTTTTGGTGCACTCTAAACACTTTCTTCGCTACAATCACTCTATTTTGCTATATCATACTTGCAGGTACAGTCCGGGTGCCCTTCGTTTGGAGTCTGTAGCCCTGTCGTTTGGGTCAAAACGGATAAAACAGGCAAAATTAAGGGCTTTTTTCCTTTTTAAACTATTTCTTCAGTTTGAGAGACTTCAACCTCAGTGAATTTGGACCCAACTGAACTTCAAAGTGAATATTTTTATTGAAGCTGAAGGGCTAAATTTGTTTCAGATTCTCTTAGCCTTCTTCAAGGACCCTTCAAATTATATCTAACGGTCCGATTTTGATCCGAACGACTTTCCTTCACTCTCCAGCTCGCGATCTCCACCGTTGATTTGATTGGAGGCGGAATTGTATGGATTTCCCCTGCACCTGTGCGCTGAATCAAGTTCCTTGAGAGTGCTAGACACTTGAAAATGCTACGCGCTAGTTCGATTGGTGTGCGCGCAAGCCTCCCGTGGCTCCTCCTCTTCTCTTCCTACATTCTTCCCAACTATGGCCGCCTCTGAAAGACTGATTCATCTCCTTGCTGCTCCTTGTGCTCTCTATGGCTGGTCGCCTTCTGGCTTCTAGGTCACCCTCCTGCCCAGACTATGGATTTTTACAGCTCTGAAAATCGTCTTCTACAAGGAAAGAACTGTCAATAATCTGATGAGCACTATCAATCAATCACCATAAGCAATCACCAAGAGAAAGAGGAAGAACACACCATCACACTCATCACACTAAATAAAAGAGAGTACAATAAACCCAGAATATATATAGAGAGAGAGAACTAGTA
>MU835137.1:0-41567 GCA_029204225.1 Diphasiastrum complanatum | reverse complement strand
GGATCCTATTAGAGTCATGGAGGAGCTAGCTGCATTTCGTTTCGGGATGGGCACGTTCGGTCACCCGGCTGCTCAGGATCCAGAGAGAAGGCAGCTCCCCATACCTGGTGGACCATGTTCGGTAGCACCTATCCCTCCATACAGCGTCTTGCACTGCGGGTCCTTTCACATGTATGCATCTCATCTCATCCTCTCTTGTGTGTTTCGTTGACATTCCACCCGTGCACATGTGCTGAACCATTTCATTGCACGTACCACAGGATTGCGCTGTGAGCGTAATTGGAGCACATGGGCCCTTGTTCACACGAGAAGAAGAAACAGGCTGTCAGTGAGTCAGTAGAGCGGTTGGTGTTCTGCAGCACCAACGCACGTCTCGCCAGGAGAATGCCGACCATTACGAGCGCATTGCAGGTGATGGGCTATTCTCCCATAGCATGTTGGTTGACATCTCACTAAAATGTAGGTTTCAATTTTTGATCAAGTTGTTGTCCTGACACGCTCAATTTTGACCTTGCAGACGAAGATATCTAATTTGGAGCGCCAGGTTGACTTGCCTACGGACAACGTCCATCCCATGCCTGCAGATGACCTTGGGCACATAGTTGATGCAGAGAGAGAGAGGGAGCTTGCTGAGAGAGAGAGAGAGAGAGTTTGGGCTTGAGCACAGGTTGCCTCATTGTATGAGGCAGATGAGCCAGTGATGAGCATGATGAGGATGAGCCCATTTGGGTTGTGTTTGCCAGATCAGAGAGGGATGAGGCAGATGATACAGGTGCAGGGCACACGCCACGGGCAGGGGTCACATGTGCATCACGTGGCAGAGGTGGGACACATGGCACAGGTTATACCGGGAGACAGGCAGGGCACACACGGGGGGTCAGTGGCATACCTACCTATGTCGATATGATGGGGGAGACTCTTGATAGAGGGCAGAGTGATTTAGATGCCGGTCCCGCAGCTGCTTGGATGGGTGCAGTACAGAGTCATGGCCGTTACTACGACGGCACACCAGAGGAGGTACCGGATGACTTTGATAGCACAGATTGGGAGGCCATGCAGGGTCTACAGGGTGCACATGATGAGGCACGGGTTGATTCAGGGGATGGTGCACAAGATGATTCAGAGGTTGGTGCACAGGATGAGTCCCAGAGCCCAGAGCATTTGTATTCAGATGCCCAGCTAGACGACTTGATTGCCACATTGGATTCAGAGGCTCAGCAGATGCCGAGTGTTAGGGCACCCCCTTCATCTCTTGCCAGCATGCCATACACAGAGTCCCAGCCAGAGCAGCCGCATGAGGTGCCTACAGTTCCTCTAGTTCCTCAGAGGGTATATGTGCGACGCACAGCTCCTCCAGTGCCACCGATGCCATTCAGGCCTGTAGCCCCTCCATCGCCGTCCACTTCTGCAGCACCAAGTCTCCATGGCAGGCCACCATCTATGCCCAAGTTTTCTCTTGCAGCGCCCACATCCACAGTGGCTCCTCCAGTGGCAGCACCCACTTCACATCCTCCTCCTTTGGCAACACCCACTCCACTGGCTCCCCCTTTGGCAGCACCCAGGATGTACCAGTACCGGCCACTGCAGCACCCCTTTCAGTACATATCGCCGCTGTACTTCCCTCCTGCACAGCCAGTTCCTCCACCAGCAGCAGCCCCACAGGCACACACTCCACGAGCTCATCCTCCTCGCTCAGCTGCACAGGGAGTTCCCTCTTTTGCTTCCCTATCCCCAGCCGCCCTCAGCTTGGGCCCAGCCAAGTGATTTGCATGGGGGTGATGAGGCATTGACAGCTCCTCTTGTCCGCAAGAGACCAGGAAGGCCCAAGGGTGCACTGAACAAGAAAGGCAAGGCACAAAAACTGCTAGGGAAAGAGAGGACGACCACGCAGGGCTCCAGGTACAGCTAGAGGTGCAGTATTACAGCCAGCTGGAGCAGGTGTTGTTGGTTTGGCTTGCTTGGGGGCTGATGCGGAGGCAGATTGGGATGATGCTAGTGACGAGTCCTCCTCCTCGGATACACAGCCCATGCCAGTTCCAGACAGGCACAAATATCAGCTGCGAGAGTTAGCTCGGGGCTCTGAGTTGTCTCCGGAGCATTCATCTGAGTCAGAGCCAGAGCATTGAATGTTTCTGTTATTTTAGTTTCAGTAGTTTGTCTCTAGCAGACGGTCTACCATTGTACTCAGATCATTTTTCACATTATATACAGTGTTTGGCGTACTTTATTTGCTTCACATTGTGCGTATGTCGCTTTGTACATGTGATGCTGTATTTTCAATTTTGTGTCAAATTCTATGTGCGTGTGTGAATCTTCTTTTCAACTAATTTCGATTGAAGTGAATGGTAGCTTCACATAAATGCACCTACATCATGAGCACAACAATTACCCCCTACACCCCAAACGACATTTCATAAACACATGTATTACATTTGCATTTAAAAAAATTACAGAGATTGCATTTCACATGACCAGGCTCGTGTTGCACAAAAACCAACTATATATTGATTCAGCCGTTGTTTGCTACGATAATCTTTTTAGCAAGTTACGATAGCATTGTGTCTCATCATACTATGATTAGGTATACTGGCTGTAAGTAAAACCTCTTGGCATATGAAACGACTGTCACTGCTATGATATTTGCTCATCAATTAGTATTGTTGTGGCGATGCATGAAGAAACGATAGTAGCGATAATATCATGGCATCTTCCCAGGATTACGCTTCCACAAATATCTAGGTATGAGCTACGTCATAAGCATTCCAGTACCTACACTTAATCGGAAATATTATAAGGAACGGTTTTTTACTTATGATTGCTCATTAAACATAGTCATCTCTTGCTTACTTTGTTAACATGATGATTGAACTGATCCAATACATAAATTCGTACCCGTCTTTGGCCTACAATACTCTTGGATTGCATGGATTTGCGCAAGGGTTAGTATAGTTTCCGATGTTAGAATGACATGGATTTGCCTTAACATATTCATTGAAACTATACAAGCCAAAGACTGTTTCTACCTGTTTCTCAAATATGGCAGCTTAAATAAATTTGTAAATTTTGTATATGCCCTTTCAAGTTCACACTAGTAATTAAAATAGAGTTATGATCAAAATCTCAGGTGTTTGAATCAATGAAGCATAAAAGACAGCAATAGACTAAAGCCCTACAAGCAATAGACAAGACAATAGGTTCTCCCACGAAGAGCCCAAGCAATACCAATCAATAATCTGAAAAATGAGTGTACAAATGCCCCTATAATACCCTACCAATGAACCCTAAAATAGGAATTCAAAAGTAAAGGGAGGCAAAATGTGGAGGGAAAATAGTGCGCCCTCCTACGGGCCCCCACTCCACATATAACCATATAATAAGGGCCCAAGGCCAGTCAATGTCATAAAAAAGGACCCAGTGCGGGTCATAAGCATATGAAAAGGCTCTGGGGCCTGTACATGACTAATATAAAATGCGTAACCAAAAATATACATAACCAACAGTAAATGTAAAGAGGCCTGCGGAATATATGCAGAGTAGCCCAGTAGGCCTGTATCCTGTAGTCCGTAACTCCCCCTGGCTATAAAGAACATTGCCCCCAATGTAGGCAAAATAAGATAAGAACCAGTGCCAGAGAAAAATACTGCATCAAGATATCCCATCTGAGAAAGGAACATCAAGAGAAGCCGGAGCATCCCAAGAAGCAATGGTAGCTGCAAGTGATCGAGCCTAATCAGCCAGGATAGGGGTATGATAAAAACATCAATGGGCTCCCAAGTAGCCTCCTCAATAGGACGACCATCCCACTGGACCAGAAACTGAACTTGCCGATGGCGACGACTATGCAATAAGCGCACCTGTAAAATAGCAGCTGGCAGGAATGGAAAAAGCTCTGGATCTGTAGGAAATGAGGAATCTCGAGGAGCATCATCCTCAATAGCAGCACGTACTAAACTGACATGAAAGATATCACAAGCCCGAGTAGCACTAGGTAACTCAAGACGATATGTAACTGGACTAAAGCGCTCAAGAACCTGAAAAGGCCCATAATAGCGCGGCGCAAGCTTCTCAGTAGAAGCAAGACCCTGTACAAAACGATGGCGAGCAAAGTGTAACCGGAGAAAAATAGTATCTCCCTTTGCAAACTCAACATGGCGCCGATGACGATCAACAATGGTCCTATACCGCTGCTGAATATGCTGTAAATGAGTAGTAGCTCTAGTAAAAAGGACTGTGGCTAGGAACAATATGGCCTTGACGTAATAAATCAGACACCTGACGCTGGACTTCTTCGCGCTCAACAATAGACATACGAAAAGGAGGACGAGAAGGAGGTGATGCAGAGGAAACAAGGTCTATATGGTGGTTGACATCTCGTAAAGGTGGTAACTGAGTTGGCTCTCTAAAAACATGCTCAAATTCACGCAACGGTTCAGAACATACCTGTGGCAAAGGTGGTGCATCCCCAATAGGCTGAATTGGCTGAACAGAAAGAATAGCCGCACAGTGGGCCTTCGGGAGGCTCCGTATGAACTGCTTCCCGAAAATAAGCTGATAGTCCTGCCGAGAATCAATACCAGAAAATATATGCTGAGTACCATCATGAGAGAATGTCAATGTCTGCTGCTGGAGGTCTACTGTAACCGCACCAAGGGATGCAACCAATCAGCACCGAGGATAAGATCGTACCGTGTAAGTGGAATAATATGAAAATCTGCCTGACCAAGGAAGTCTCCAATCTGATATGAAAGTTGCTGATACATCTGCGTGCTAGGAAAAGAGTGCGCGCTGGCAACCTCAACGTGTAGGGGATGAGGCGTAGTGACTGGCATAGCACGAATGCGTGTAGTAATATGACTGCTGAGAAACGAGTGAGTGCTATCTGTGTCAACAAGGGCAATAAACTCACAACCAGTGATACGTACGCGAAGACGGATATGGCGTGGACCCGGCTTACCGGCCCAAGTAGCATAAGCAAGTTGAGCATGGCATACAGCTAGATCAGGGGGATCAGGAACAGGCTCAGTGGGTGTGGTAAACTGATCAACAGGTGGGTCATCATCAAGAATATGAAGGCATATGGCAGAATCAGGACTATCATCAGGTGTGTCAGCATCATGGAAATAGACGGCAGTAGCAGTGGTAGGCTGTCGGCAATCACGGGCGATATGATCAGGACTCTTACAGTCGAAACATAAGTGCTTCTCACGGATCTCAGACATCTCAGGCTGTGAGTAGCGACGAACAAAAATAGGACGAGGAGAAAAAGGAGGACGTGGTGCAGAAGGAAGAGTGGACGAAGGTGAACTGACAGATGTGGGACTAGTAGAGGATGGAGAGGAAAAAATAGGACGTGTGAAAGGACGCGAAGGACGAGAAACAGAGGAAGAGATGGGAGAGTACTTGTGCTGCGGTGCGGTAGCAAGGGAGATGGCGTGAGAAAGAGTGAGTGGAAAAAAAGAAGAAACATCATACCTGAGTGCGCCTCGTAGACCAGCAACGTAGCGAGAGATGAGCTCCAATGTAGAAATATCTGGGAATAGATAGGAAAGCTCTGTAAACCGTGTCGTATAAGCAGCCAAGTCACCAATGTGAGATAAACTACGAAAGATGTCGCGCTGTCGAATAAGCCACTGAGGACCAATCATTGCTAGGCGGAGTGCTGTCATAAACTCTGTCCAACTAGCAAGGCCAGGGTGTGAAGCCGTCTGGCGAAACATGCGCCACCAAGTAGCAGCACGGCCCTCCAAATGTAAAGCAACCAAATGTATCTGCTGAATGTCAGTCTTAGGAAACATAAGGAAGTAGGTCTCAAGCTTAGAATACCAATTCTTGAGTTCATTCCCATCGGATGACCCAGAATACACAGTAAGCTGAACCTTATCCTTAAAGTCTCGTGGCAAAGGACCAGAAGATGAAGGAGTCTCGGGTGGTGGAAATGTACGCTGTGGGGGAACAGGTGGAGATAGTGGAGAAACACTGGACTGTAATGATAGTGTAGCAATCTGGGCAGAAAGAGCAGTGAACGTCTCTCGTAACTCCTGGCGTAAATCAGTGCGTACATCACTCATGGCTTCCCTAAGATGATCTCGGAATTCATGCCGTACTTCGTCAAGGTAAGTGGAAGACGGTATGCGAGGCTCAGAAGATGTAGGGGAAGTATCCATGGTCAAGGAATGCGGGAAGTGAAGAGAGTGTAAGAAAAGCTTAATATCGGAGGGAGCAGACTTTTGTCATCACCCCAAATACGCTTTAGGTACACAAACAACACTAAGAGCAAGAAAGGAAATGACAAATGTCAAGAAAAGGTGTGGAAAGCAAGGAAAAACCAGCAAAGATACCTCTCGATAGAGCTCCAAGCATGTGCGAAGAGCTGGCTGGAAAATGTGACCACAAGGAGAATGAAAGTGGGTGCTGGACAGCCTCCAATCAATGCTGAAAATATGGCTGGAAATCTGTGGAAAACGTGATGAAATAGGGCGGTGGACAGCCTCCAATCAAAACTGAAATATGGCTGAAACTCTGCTGGAACAAGGGCTGAAAAATGTGATAAAGTAGGGCGCTGGACAGCCTCCAATCAATGCTGAAAAGATGGCTAGGAATCCTCTCCCTGAATCAAATGGAGGATTCAAAAAAAAGCGGGAAAAGGATTTGGAACTTGGGCGCCGGAAATAATCTGCCAAAATTTTTTTTTTTCCGGCCGCCAAATTTAGCGGAAGTACTTCTGCTAAAGCTCCGCCAAGGAAAATGCTCTGATGGGAGTTGGTCCTCCTCCAAACTGTGCTGAATGTTGCTGAAGCAAAGAGACGAAAGCCCTCAGCAAAGAGAGAAAAATCAGCAAGGAAAATGGGCACCCAATCAGAAAATCAGATCTGAAATTCAGCAATCAGGAAAGTGCTATGCTACCAAGTTATGATCAAAATCTCAGGTGTTGAATCAATGAAGCATAAAAGACAGCAATAGACTAAAGCCCTACAAGCAATAGACAAGACAATAGGTTCTCCCACGAAGAGCCCAAGCAATACCAATCAATAATCTGGAAAATGAGTGTACAAGCGCCCCTATAAATACCCTACCAATGAATCCTAAAATAGGAATTCAAAAGTAAAGGGAGGCAAAATGTGAAGGGAAAATAGTGCGCCCTCCTACGGGCCCCCACTCCACATATAACCATATAATAAGGGCCCAAGGCCAGTCAATGTCATAAAAAAGGACCCAGTGCGGGTCATAAGCATATAAAAAGGCTCTCGGGCTTGTACATGACTAATATAAAATGCGTAACCAGAAATATACATAACCAACAGTAAAACGGAATATATCCAAAGTAGCCCAGTAGGACTGTATCCTGTAGTCCGTAACTAATAGTAGTCGAGCTTGAATACCCTTTGGAAAGCATGGATATGCTCAGAGGGTTTGACACCATTACACGACTCTTTTATGGGTCCACGGGTTAGCATGGCATGGATTTGCCCTGGTACCGTTGTACGTGTGTCCATGCTCAACCCATAAAACTTTTCACAAAAACAATTTGCACATGTTTAGCATGCATCCTTTCGTCTAACGCCTGTTACACTGGTCAGCATGGCTTTTGCCCTGATATGGTAATATGACGGCTTAGCCTATCACTAAAATTCAAAAGTAAATGGGAAGATTGGACTATACATATATATTTTTTAACCAAGCTGTTAAGTCGCAATGCTTATTTTGTACATGGATTGTTAACAACTGACATTCGGCATTGACACCTGTCTTCCTCACATTCTAACTCGCGTGGTTTTGTGTTGTGGGATGGTGGCAGGTACCAGCTGGATGACTTGAAATAAGTCTTGCTTTATGGTGCTTTACTATACTGTATTTACTTTTTAGATATACTTTACCTTGTTGGCTTATGAATAAAGGTTTCAAAGGGTTTGGTCTTGCTTAAGCAAAAGGAACTATGTGAATGCTTTACTCTCTCTCTCTCTCTCTCTCTCTCTCTCTCTCTCTCTCTCTCTCTCTCTCTCTCTCTCTCTCTCTCCACCGAGGTACCCCATATCCAGAGCATAGACAAATTTCTGGCAGATATTCGAAAGGAAATCGACATCCAAACTGCCACCATTGCAATCCATCCAGGATGTCGAAGAGGACACCCAGGATCAGCCCCAATAGCACACGAAAACAAGGGCTGATGTTCTCAAAGGTAACATAGCTCCCGTTTCACTCATATCAGCTACTTTCAACGAATCTGGATTACGGGAACAAAAAGCCCTAAACGTTCGTGTGCGAGGACTTCCGGACACGCAAGACACTATCAACGAACCTAAGAAATTTTTAACGGATACGCTCCACTATCATGATACCGGCTTGGACAAGGCCTGGCGTACCAAAAAGGATGCGGAAACCCTAGTAATCCGCTTCTCATCAACAACACATAGGCGAGAGGCACTCCGTCAACGAGCCACATTAAAGGGTACTCAGATTTTCATGGATGAAGACCTAACCTACATACAGGTGGAAGAACGGAAGAAAGCTCGTCAACGAGCTAAAGACATGGGCAAACGTCTCATCTACAAAGACGAGACAATGCACTTCGTGGAAATAAAAAAAGAAATAGAGAGAGCAGAGGTAGAAGTAAAGTTAGAGAAATGAGGAGGGTTCAGTTGATCTGTAAATGGTCATAATACCATGTTTCCTAAACTATGCTGCCTCATCATAGGATTTAAATAGTATTTACCAGTTAACAGTGTTTACGGCAGTTTTACTTTAGTTTTCCGTTGACGACATTGTTCCGTCCGAGTTCCATTTCCTATGTTGTACTCCCTTTCGTCTTATACGCCTTTTGGCATGGAAAAGACGTTAATAAAGCTCTCTCTCTCTCTCTCTCTCTCTCTCTCTCTCTCTCTCTCTCTCTCTCTCTCTCTCTCTCTCTCTCTCTCTCTCTCTCTCTCTCTCTCTCTCTCTCTCTCTCTCTCTCTCTCTCTCTCTGCGAACAGCCCGAGAATCGGGCATTTTTCATTTGGCCGGTTCGAAACAGTTCGACGTTTCGAACCGGCCTTGTTTGATTCGATGGTTCGAACCCGGAGCTCCATAGAGGATGGCTGGAGTACACAGATCGAATCTATCGAGGGCCAAGTATTACATTACAATTTTCAATTTATCTTCTGAGGTTCATGCCCGTATGATCTTGCTTGTATAGACACTATTTTCAGTTTATCTTCTGAGGTTCATGCCCGTATGATCTTGCTTGTATAGACACTGACTCGTGGAATCGTTATTGCCATCAGGTGGGGTTGAACAGCATCATCCAGGCAGACTTGCTGACGTTTCGAGAGAGGGATCGGGGTCTTCGGCCATGATTGGTGCCAGCGGAGGGAGGACCAACTCCGTCCAGTGACATGGTGGGGTTGTTATGGCCGCTTTGCGCCAGAGCTCCAACGCTTTGGCAGAGAGAGTGATGTCGCAGGATTGTTCAGCTTTCGCTTGTGAGTGGAACTGGAGCAGCAGGTCCATGCATCGGCTATCAATTGAGCAATGCAGACGGCTGGTCTATGTGTCCAGCAATGCACGTGTAAGGGCAACTACCTTCTCCAAGAACACGCTAGAGAGAGAAAGTTAGAAAGCAAAGGAGAAAACTAGAATTGAGTAGCTCGACCCTCCTCCCACACACTCTTAGTCCCAAAGGGCTGGGTACCTGCCTAGTTGGCCACTCCATGTGCTTGCCACTTAGCACTTGCTATCCCGGGCTCGCCCACGTGGCTAGGTAGTCACCTGTACCCACTAACCCCTCGGACCCCACTGGGCCCATTACTAGACTTGGGGTACTACGTGGCCTTAACCGTGTACCTGACCCCTCGGCTACCAGTATAATTGGTAGCACTATGGGTCCACTAGCCACGTCCCCTGGAACCCTCCTAACCAGTGATGACAACTGGCCGGGGGTCCCACCTAGCATGGAAGGCTACTCCTTACAGTACTACTGATTCCCTAACACACTTCCCCCCTTAAAAGCTTTCGGCCTCGAAAGTTACTTCTTCGGTAAGGAAGGTAGGATATCTCTTACGAAGAACATCGGCTCTCTCCCAGGTAGCCTCCTCGACTGTCTGATCCTTCCACTTCACGAGATACTCCCTATAGATCGTATGTCGCGACCCACGTTCCCGTGTATGCAGAATTTCTGAGGAACAAGCATCCCTGTATAGGTATTAAGCATCCCCGTATAAGCAGGCCACTTCTCTTGATCCACGTGAAGTTTTTCCCCTCATAAATGGTCTAAATGCTGAGTACCAAGAGTGATCCTTAACACACGGAAGAGGACGGTATTTAGACTCGTGAGTAACTATCCTTGGAAATCCTGGTAACTCCAATCTCATCATCGTCAAGGGTATGAACGCGAAACTGGTCGGTGGTGACATAAAACTCTAACTGTCGTGAGGATGTCTTGGCATTAAGATCCCTAGTTAGGAAATATGCCCTTGCTCGACGAATTTGACAATATCCAATGAGAGATCAAGGTAGGGTCAACCAATCCCCTAAATAACATGCCGCAACAAAGAGGTCCCTGTCCAAACCAATATCCTGTCCAACAATATGAATCCAAATATAACGTGCATGCTTGTCATGTCTAATGAACTTGATGCTCGGGTGAAGAGACTCGCTGTATAAGCATGCAACCCTTTCGGATCCACGGCCACTAGCTGATCTGGTCTCAGGTCTATACACGGAATCCCATTTGTACCTTGGGAAAGTGGGTAGTCCTCACTCATGACTCTCATGGGTCTCCATGAAAAGCAGTAAATCTCGGCCAGCCAGTAATAAAAAATCAATCTGGTCGCTAGCTGTGGAAGATGAGTGTATACCATCATTGTTCCATACTCCAATTAGGAGATGGTGTGGATGGGGCCCCGGGGTACTCCCGAACCAGAGGACCCCAAATCCCTAGCACTAAGAGCTATTAGGAGCGCTATCAAAAAAGCACACCCGTCCATCCTGATAGATTACCCATCTGCCAGACTCCCGGGCCTCTTGGAAGGCCTTACGCCTTTCTTCCACTTGGATATATGTGAGGTCGTCATCCATATATATAGTGGTACCACGTAGCTTAGCTCTGCACCGCAAAGCCTCTCTACGAATCTCCAAAGAAGTAAAATGGATAATCAATGTGGATGCATCTCTGGTGGTCCTCCATGCTATATCTAGCCCATCCGTCCTGTGCCCTAATGTGGTATCAAGGAAGCGCTTGGCTTCAGCCATGGCATCCTTTGTATCCAGGGCCTCTTCTTTATGCTTCTCGATCCTATGTTCCAATTCTCGTATCATCGTGATAGTATATTCTGAAACTGCAGCTTGCTTGGTTCCGATGGCTTGCTCGAGTGATGCAACTGCACAAGTTCTTTTCCGTGATTAGAGTGGTTATTATCCCCTTCACCTATGAGATTTCTTGCTTCAAAGTCTGGAAAGCTGCTTTAACCTGATCAATCTGCCAAGATGAGTAAAGTTCTATTGATTTGGAAGGAGTGTATGTGATAGGGGGTAGTTCTTGAAGAGAAACGGAGGCAGAAGTGATAGGGATGGGAAGGAGCCTAGCACTAGCAGATCCCTTAGGAGACAGCATGGCAGTAGCAATGGGAGGCAGCATGGCAGGGGAGGTGGCAGACGCTGCCTGCATGGGCGCTGCCACATGAACAGGGCACATCAGTAGGCAGCGTTGCCATATTTGGCAACATAGCAAAGGTAGGGTGGGGGGACTCTTCCACCGGGGAGCCATAGCAGAGAGAGAGAGAGAGAGAGAGAGAGAGAGAGAGAGAGAGAGAGAGAGAGAGAGAGAGAGAGAGAGATTTGCATTGTGTGGTGTGTGTTTGGGCTTTTTATGTGTTGTGTGTGTGTGTGTGTGTGGGTGTGTTTTTTTTTTTGTGTGTGTGTGTGTGTGATTAATAACTTATAAATACTAAATAGTGTTTGAACTTTGAAGTTTAAGTGTGCTTGTGTGTGTCTTGTGTGTGTGTGTGTGTGACGTGTGTGAAAATTGAGCGTGTGTGATTGTGTGTGCACGTGCGTGCATGCATGTGTGTGTGTGTGTGTGTGAGAATTGAGCGTGTGTGTATGTGTGTGCATGTTCGAACTTTGAACTTTAGTCTTTGAGAACGTGGGTGAGAGTGATTGATTTGTGTGTGTGAGACATGTATGTGTATTGTGTGTGCGTGCATCAGTTTGTGTGTGTAAGTGTTTTCATTGTGTGAGTCTCACGAGTGCTCGGTGTGATTTGTGATTAGGGTGATTGAAAATCAAGATTTTGGGTTGTGATTGCTCTACCTGGAGCCATGTCGAGGACAAGAGATCCCTTATGAGGTCACGTGACCAATGATGCTACCTACGGCACCTCTGGCACGAAGAGGTGGACTTTTAGATATTGTTGCGTCTCTTACACAGGTGGCCTTGCTCGGATTAGGGCACATTTATATCATCGGCGTGGATAAGATATAGCCCCTTGCTAGCAGGCACCAACATCATTGGCGGATACAGGCGCCCAAGCTCGAGTGGAGGAGCATGAGGCTGGTCCTTCGATGACAAGAGGTAAATAGGCTTCACTGAAGCTAGATGGTTTCAATTTGTGAATTTTGTAATTTTGAATTTTGTTGAAACTTGAAACTTAAAAGCTTGTTGCAACGTGCTTCAAAGCTCAACTTGCAACAACAAGACTCAAGAGTAACAAGTTACAACTTACTTGAAAGTTGAAATGTCCTAACTTTTAGTGTTTCGAGTTCAAAATTCGATTTTGATTCTTGAACGCTTGACATGTCACAAGATGCTGCAGTTTGCACACCCATAGGTCCCTCTCACATCTCTTCTCAGGGAGAGGCGGAGGGTGTAGGTGCCCGTGATGTGCAACATGGTGCATCCACTGACATTGGAGCATCGTATAGTTCCTATACCATCGACGAGGGCTCATGACGGTCTTGGTAGGAGTAGACAACTTAGGTGGGTCACAACGAGCCCAAGAATAACGACAACGCTCGAGTTGCAGTTCAGAGGTGTTTCTACTTGTGCGACCTCCCCTTACATACTACGTTCTTAATTCTTGAATCTTTCTTAATTCTCCAATCATTTTGTAATTTGTATTACGTAGTATCATGTATGGCATATGCGGCTATGTCTCTAAATTTTAGTTCGTCATTCTTTAATGTTGAATCTTGATTCTCATTGTTGAGTTGCTAAATGAAATTTGAATCATGAGTCATGACACATTGAGAAGTTACAAGTTACACAATTGACTCTTGACTCAATGGATTATGCAACTGGTAAATACTTACCGTTTGATGCTTTGGACTCTCTACAACACCCCGGCATGGATATTGCGAAGTTGCCTTGGATTAAGGAGGTGGTTGACACATCAAGATCCTTGGTAAGGTTTGTCACCAAGAGACCGAGAGTGCTGAGCATGTTTAAGGCTCATTCACAGCTCCCCCCCCCCCCCCCAACATGTATACTATATAAATATCAAACCTTTGACCTCTGAGTTGTAGCATTTCGCAAACAATGTACAATGACTAGTCATTATTAATTATATAAATTAATAATTGATTGTGACTTGTCATTGTACAAGTTTGCTTACATGTTTATTGTTTTGGAGCGCTTGCTGAAAGTGCAAACAAGCTTGAGGCACATGGTCGTCTCAAATCATTGGACGGAGTGGGGACCATCACGAGAGCCCAAGTCGAGATTCGAGCTACTAACTAGTCATGCAGGTACATCTTTATGGGATGAGGCATAAGCTATCGTCACCGGGCTGCAGCCAATCTATAGTGTCCTGTGCCTTACAGATTCAGAGGGCTATAGCTTGGGCCTTCTATATGAGTTAATGGACAGGATTGGTGAGCAGCCCCGTACATCCACTGTCTTCAGTGCTGATAGGTATATACTATACATTTTTGACTTGTCACTACTAATTAAAATTTAATTACTATGTAGTAAAAAATGTCATTGACACATTATAAAAGTTAAATGTACAGGCTACAAGAGATATGAAATCGATGGCAATCAAAATGGGATTGGTTCCATCATCCTCTACATGCAGTGGCCCATATACTTCACGTGTTGTGGAGGAGTCCAGCCCAGTATCGAGATAGGGAGCTCAGGGATTGGTGGAGCACCTACATTCGAGCAATCTATCCTAATCACGTTGACCAGGATGCATTGATGGATGACTTGCTAGTGTTTAGGAATGAGCTCTCCATTAGCACGATTGAGACAAGGTAAATAATAACTTGTAAGTTGTAATAGTCTATTTGTTAAGTCACACATGACAAGTCTAACTCCTATAATTGAAAGTTGAATTCTCTTTTTCTGATTTCTATAATCTATTATTAAATTTGAAGTTTGAGTCCTTAGTCTAGACTCTATTTGTCAAATTCCTAAATTCTTAGGCATGTTGCAACCCGTCTCATGGTGGCATAAGTATGGCATTGACGTTTCCAGATTGCAAACTTTGTCACTTCGAATTCTGTCATAGGATTGCAAAGCAATTGCATGTGAGAGGAACTGGAGTGTTCTCTTTGATCCACACGAAGAGGAGGAACAGACTTTTGACGCCACAACTCAAAAGGTTGGCATATGTAAACGCCAACTTGCGATTGCCGCAGAAGCTACACGAAAGACTAGAGAAGCCATTCAAGTAGATTGTGGTTTCAATTATTGCTAGTAGCTACTTAATTAGGCTACTAACTTGTAACTTCTAAGTTCTAAGTAGTTGTATTTCAATGTGTAGCTACCAGCAGCTGGCTAGAGGCTAGTACTAAGTAGCCTACTGTTAGGGACCCAACTCCCTTGGTTCCCAAACCCAGACTTGAGACTGGACGATGACTGGGCCTGTAGACTTGACCGGTGACTCGTGAACCTGCATGGTTGCCACGTGTCATGATCCAGGAGTGCATGGCTTGGAGTCTCTCTCCTTGGAGGTATACAAGGGGAGGAGGACTCATTTGCCATCCATTTTGTCTACCTAGGATGTGGATGGAGAGCGTGTGCACGGCCAGGATGTATTGCCAGCGTGAGGCAGGAGATGGCTGAGAGCCTAGGCGGTGGTATGGGACGCCGTCTGGGATGGAGGTCGGATCCAGCTTGATACGGTCACAGGCGGCACGGTGGGTGGACCCGGATTAGGTCCTATGGCGGGGTGGAACGTGATTTGTTCGGTCTCTTGTGGTTAACCGGCACTTGGAGGTTTGCAATAAGTAAGATTGTAACATATGGTATCAGAGCCACTGCATGCTGAAAGCAGGTGCGTTGATCCGTAGAGTTTCTCTTGTAAGTTTTGGCGCTTCTGACGGATTTCAAATCGGGTTTAAAATGCATTTTTTATGCGTCTTTTTCTATTCTTCCTTCCGCTGTTTTCTTTTTGAAAAAAATCAAGTAAAAGTTTAAAAAAAAAAAGTGGTAGGGGCCCTAAGGAGGACCTGCCACATGGCACTGTCCAGGGAGGGACAGGTGGCGGTCCCTCCTACTGAGATTCCGCTCCAGAATCGTGGATTCTTGGTCGCGATGGGGCCCTCCTCAGTTTAAACAAAAACGGATTTTCTTTCCATTGCTGTTTGACCAGCGGGAGTGACCAAAAAGTGTTGAGATAACCTACTATATGGTATCATTTGGGCCAGGAGAGGTGGCAGATGGATGCGCCCTCCTATTGCGATGTATGTCAGATCTTCAGCTGTGTAAATCGGGGCCCTCCCTGAAAGTCTACACCAGTTTTCCTCTCCCTATTGCTGTTCGCCAGCGATGGATAGGTGAAAGGAAAACTAGAAATGGAAGGGGAGAAGGGGACTGTAGGCCACGTGGCAAATTGCCAGGAGAAGGCCAGAAGGCTGAGGTGGAGGCTAGGTGGCAAGGCAAGGCCACTTGGCAATTGGTAGGATGGCATGAAGAGGGAGGTATGCCTCTTCTATGCTTCTGTTTTGTGTGAAAAGAGGTGGAGGTGGTGGTGCATCCTTCTCTTTGCTCTCTCTTATTCCTCTTGGCAGCCATGGACAATACCATTTGGTTTGTGAAGAGACAGCAAGAGTAGCCTTGTATCTATCTTCCTTGAGTAGCTTTTGATTCCCTTCTGTCATCTTTTCTTAATTCACCTCTCTTCTCCTTGTAAAAATGGAGCCTACTCCTACTACACAGCCTATGTCCCCTGTTCATGAGGCTACAGTATCTGCCTCTGTTTTAGACCCTGATGCTTTGATGCTAGCTATTAACAGTCTACAACAACAGATTGTGGATATGCAAGCAAAGCACAGTCGGGATCAGCAGGATCTCAAGGAATTGACGCAGCTAAGGCAATTGGTGCATCAACCCTTGTTTACTCCTGAAGTTTTTGCTGGGGAAAAGAAGGATAGAAACCCCGGAGGCGGTCTTGCAATGGCTGGATCGATGCAATTCACACTTTTCCATGCACGATTCATCCGAGGACAACAAGATTAATCTAGCCGTCATGTACCTGCAAGGTAAAGCATTTACCTGGTGGCAAGATATTAGGGGTAAGCCTGAAGTTCTTAGGAATTGGGAGGATTTTTGTAAGGCCTTTAAGGCGGCCTTCCTTCCTATTCTTGATGATTTTGAATTTTACCGTCAGTATGCAACGATCCATATGGGGAATCGGCCCCTGGATCAGTATTTACAAGAATTTCAAGAGGTCTATTCTCATTTTGCAACTAGAATAGATCCTTTGCTAGTAAAGTTGCATTTTATATTGGGGTTGCCGAGAGACTACCCGCTAGAGGTTAGGAGGTACCAGCCTCTTACCCTCGAGGATGCTGTTCGCTTCGCCAGAATCTACGATGATACTCGTGCGATGGCTAAGCCTGAGATTGGTGTCTTGCCCGACGTAAAGGGTAAGAGGCCTTTCTTTCCAAAGAAATCGAAAGATAAGGCAAAGGAAGGGGCTTCAGGTTTAGGGAAATCGAAGAAAAGATCTACCTTGGACCAGGAAACCTTCATGAAAGCCAGAAGCGACAATCTCTGCTTCAATTGCATGGAACCAGGTCATGTCGCGAAGGAATGTCCAAAGAAACGGAAAGCTAAAGGGGCATCTTTTGATACACCAGGTAACTCTAGCATATCTAGTGTAGATCTTTCCTTTGCTGGTAATTCTGTGTGTGAGCATTGTTGTTTTAATACGGTTGTGTTTGGCCCTCATGACCTCATTCGGATGAAGGGGGTTGTGGGTGGCCAAGCCGTAACTGTTTTATTTGACGATGGTTCCACACATAATTTTATTAACACTAATTTGTTGCAGAAGCTAAAGGTGGAAACAAGGCAAAGTGACCACCGATACACAGTGAAGCTGGCAACTGGAGCAGAAAGCCAAGTTTGGGACTGGATAGTCCCACGTATACCAATAGAGATTCAAGCCTATAAGGATAAATTAGACTTTCATATTATGAATCTAGATAGGGTAGATGTTATACTTGGTCAAGAGTGGTTCTATGAGAGGAACGAGTCTATGAAGAAAAACTATGTAACACACAGTTTGTCGTTCTTACATAACGGCTCACTCATAGAATTGAATGGAAATGTTGATATTTCTACTCCGTATATGCTTTCTGCTTTGGAAACTGTTAAATGTATGGATATTGTGGATTGCAATTCTTATTTATGTTGGTTAAAAGATTTTACTTACCATGAAGAACGTAGTTTGCAATTTTACAATCTCCAAATGGAATTAATGTCTAATAACCTAAAACAAGAAAACTCGCTGGAAGGTGAAATTTTTAGGAAACTTAGACAAGAATTGACCGATGTATTTTCTGAGCAGCTTCCTGAGGGTCTTCCCCCCTCTAGGGGTGTTGACCATGGTATTAAACTGATTCCTAGTAGTTCTCCTATATCACTGTATCCATATAGGATGAGTACTACTGAAGAGGATGAGGTTTATAGGCAACTGCAAAATTACCTTAAGATGGGCCATGTTAGGCCTAGTAAATCTCCCTGGGGGGCACCTGTGCTCCTTGTGGATAAAAAAGACGGAGGTACTCGTCTTTGTGTGGACTTTAAAAAGTTGAATAAATTAACGATTAAAAACCGTTATCCTTTGCCGTGAATGGATGAGCTGGTTGATCGATTGCATGGTGCAAAGTACTTCACCAAAACCGATTTGAGATCAGGGTATCATCAGATTCGCATAAAGACTAAGGATATTGAAAAAACCGGGTTTAGAACTAGGTACGGCCATTATGAGTTTTTGATTTTCCCATTTGGCTTGACAGCTGCTCCAGCAACTTTCCAGCAGATGATGAACGATCTTCTTCGTCCATATCTGGGAAAGTTCGTAATAGTCTACTTAAATGATATTCTCATCTATAGTAAGACCTTGGAGGAGCATCTCAAGACTATCTTAAAGTTACTTAGACAGGAGAAGCTTTTTGCCAAGGAGTCCAAATGTGTGTTCTTCCAGAAAAGGTTGTTATACCTTGGTCACATTATTTCGGACCATGGGTTGGAAATTGACCCAAATAAAGTCCGACAAGTACGTGAATGGCCTATCCCTAAAACCATCCGGGAGGTTAAGTCCTTTTTGGGATTTACGGGGTTTTTTCATAGATTCATCTTGAACTATGCATTAATTGCATTGCGCTTGACGAATGTCCTCAGAGAGGCTAAAAGAGTTAGTCGGCACAGTAAGTTCAGTCCTCCAGTTACTTGGACCGAAGAGTTGAATCAGAGTTTTGAGAACCTCAAATACTGTGTAACTACAGCGCCCATTTTACACATAGTGGATCCTAAAAGCCGTATGTACTTGAAACGGATGCCAGTGACTATGCTATAGGCGCAGTCCTATATCCAGATGGTAGACCGGTAGCTTTTGAAAGCAAGAAGTTGGACCCTGCTCAAAGGCGATATTCCACCTATGACAAGGAACTTTTCGCTGTTATTAATGCCCTAAAAGTTTGGAGACATTATTTGTATGGCTCCCAGTTTACTATAGTTACTGACCATCAAGCATTAAAGTATAGTAACGATGCGGTCGACCTTAGGGGTCGTAAGGCCATATGGTCAGAGATGCTGCAAGAATTTCATTATGACATTGAGTACCGGAAGGGTACTTGTTACGAGCTTGTAACCAGTGACGAACCCTAGTGAACACAGATAGGTCAGATACCACAGTCATGGTCGTGTCCAGCGTACATGACCAACAGGGCAAGACAGTGTGAGAAGTGTGCCCCAGCACGATCCATAGCCATGGCGGGCCTAACACAGCCTAGGGACCCTGTCAGCAGGATAGGGCCCCCAGTTGGATCCCGACGTGCAGTCGGCCACGTCAGTGCCACGTGGCCGACACTTGGCAGTTGCATGCTACCAGTCCTCACACTGGGATAGGAGGGGCTTCCTCTATATCAGGGAGTAGGCAAGGTTGGGTGGATCAGTTAGTGTTTGCCCTACTGTGGTGTTTGGATCTACTACACTGGTATCAGAGCCATCTCCATCCTAGGGAGTTCAGGAGCAGCAGTAGAGAAAGCTATCAAAAGATAGGAAATGTTTCTCAGTTTCTCAGTTTCTCAGAAAAGATTAGAGGAGGAGAATCGTTGTAGGTGCAGCCTTCAAATCCTTGAAATTCACTGAGAATTTACTTGTAGGAAGTAGAATTCCTTCTGTAGGTAAATCGCTGGAAAGGCAACAATCTATATCAGATTTCAGACATCTGATAGGAGATTTTAGAAAGGATTTAGAGTAGAAACCAGCGAGTAGGTCCATCGCTGTAGGATCAGACATCTACCTCTGAAATTTTAGAGAAATCCAAGGAAGTTTGAGGGGTTTTCAAGCAAATTTTCCTAGCAGGGCCAGCGCTGGACAGGGAGGTGACAAAGCTAAATTTCATCCTTGTTTTTTGAGAATTCTCAGGAGTTTGAGCTTCAAACTTACTTGCTACAGACCAGCGACCTACAGGCTGAGATTAAATCAGAGATTCAAGGTGATTTCAGAGCTGTAAATTGGACAAATCGGGCCGGACAGGTTGCTGTCCAACCAGCGAGGGCAGGGACTTCAAAAATTCCGGATTTCTTTTTGTAAATTTCCGGTTTTTACTCGGTTTGTTGGAGCCCCACACCTGAGATCAGTCAGCTACTCAACTCAAGAACCGGGCAATTTGGCACCGTTTTGAAGCTTCAAATTGGCATTTTCCGGGACAACAGGTCTGAAATCTTGGGGAAAAGAGCCGAAAGGGTTCCTCTTCGTAATTTCTTTGGAAGTACAGTCCTCAGAAACAACTAAGTCATCTTTGTAAATTAGTCTTTTTGACTTTTTTCATCAGAAGTTAAGGTACCTCTCTTTCAGTTTCCAAGATGACCACTCCTCAGGGACCTAATCAACCCCCGGAGAGAGGCTTCGACGAACTTGAAACAGAAGCCTTGGCTTACAGGAAAGGGAAGGAACCAATGGAATTGGAAGAACAGGAACAGTTCGCCGAAGAACTCGACGAACTGGTTACCAAGGAGCAGTTTCTCCAGTTGGTAACAGAAGTGGATGAACTGAAGTTGGCATTAGCCAATTTCAAGTCCAGTGTGGACGACTCGTTCGTTGAACTCAAAAGCTTGATTTTGAGTTCCGCGAAAGGAAGCCTTCCCTCCACTTCTCAGTTATCCCTTTCTCCACTTCCATCATTTTCGGGTGAGACTTTACGGTCTTACCCCAGTGTTTTTAAAAAATTAAAGCCTCCTACTTTTAATGGGGAAGAGAAGGATAGAAATGCAGACATTCTACAAACCTTCCTCAGCAAATGGAAGAACATTCATGCTCTTAAATAGACCCCTGACCATTTGCAAGCTATTGAGGCCAGTCTTTCCTTAGGGCCTATTGCCTATAAGTGGTGGTTAAATCTCCAGGAGACTGGGCAGACTCCCCGGTCATGGAAAGCTTTTGAAGAAGCTTTCCTAAGAGAATTTCTACCAGAAAATGAACTTGATAGAGCCTGGGAAGCCTAGGAAAGAACAGTAATGGACAAGTCCCTCATCCAATATATCTCACAGTATCGAGAAGCAATTTTAAAGATTAAAAATATGGATGATAATCAGAAAATCAGGGGATTTGTCCGTGGCCTCAAAGATGAATATAAAGTAAAGGTCAGAGAAACTCGCCTACTACCCTTGAGCAAGTTCTCAGATATGCTCAAATCTATGATGATTCAGTGGGTAGGAAAAGGGTGAGACAACAGCCACTTTCTAAGCAGCCTCCTCAGAAAGACTTTCAATTGTTCATCTTGTTTAGACTGTATATTTCCCCAGTGACGGCAGCTTCTGAGATCAAAGTGTATCATGAAGATCATGAACACTGTTGCCAGCTGACCTCTGCAATGCTAGCAAGACCCTTCAGCTTTGGGCCACATGACCTAGTACGTATGCAGGGGAAAGTTGGTAACCAGTCAGTAAGAGTTATCGTTGATGATGGGGCAACCCATAATTTCATCAACTACACCCTGGTTAAAAAGCTTAAACTACCAGAAGTACCTAGTCAGCATAGGTACATAGTTTCATTAGCTAGGGGTGAAGATAAAAAAATATGGGAAACTATGGTAAGTAATTTGAATCTTGGTATTCAGGGGTACCAAGATGAAATAAACTTTCAAATAATGCACCTGGATCGCACAGACATTGTTCTCGAGAGAGATTGGCTCTACAGTTTAGGACATTCGCTCCACAGAAACTATCAGGAGAACACCCTCAGCTTTCAGCATAAAGGCCGAGAGATCCAGTTGCATGGGGAGCATGATGTTCCCAACAGTCCTATGGTCTGCAGTTCAGAGCTCTGTCGGCTAATCGGAGACGAAGACCATCAGGTATTCTTATGTGACTTTCAGTTTATTCCTGAAGTTTCTATTTCCAGTTCTATTCAGCAGAAAATCAGTAAATTAGAAACTTTATTGTCTAAATTTAAAGATGTTTTTCCTGAAGATTTGCCACATGGTTTACCACCTAGCAGAGAGGTAGATCATGTAATAAACCTAGTACCAGGTACAGCACCTGTTTCTAAACCTCCGTATCGGGTCAGCCGAACAGAGGATGAAGAAATAACTAGGCAGTTAACAGATTATCTTGGGAAAGGCCAAATTCAGACCAATAGCTCACCATGGGCCTCACCAGTCCTATTGGTGAAAAAGAAAGAGGGGTCTATGCGTCTTTGCGTAGATTACAGAGCCCTCAATAAAGTCACAATTAAGAATAAATACCCTATGCCTCGGGTAGACGAGTTGTTTGACCAACTCGACGGGGTTAAATTTTTCAGCAAAATAGACCTCAGATCGGGATATTATCAAGTCCGTATAAAATCGGAAGATGTCTCGAAAATAGCTTTTAGGACTCGTCACAGTTTAAGGTGATGCCATAAATGCTCCAGCTGCCTTTATGACCTTGATGAACAGTGTCCTCAGAGCATACTTGGGTAAGTTTGAACAGTGTCCTCAAATAGCAGTTCCCATGACAAATCTTCTTAAGGGGAAGGGAAAGGAGTTCATTTGGGAGTCCGCACAGCAGGAGAGCTTTGATGCTCTCAAAACAGCCTTAGCTACAGCACCAGTTTTAAAGGT
Organism: Diphasiastrum complanatum; assembly: GCA_029204225.1. Lineage (NCBI taxonomy): Eukaryota > Viridiplantae > Streptophyta > Lycopodiopsida > Lycopodiales > Lycopodiaceae > Diphasiastrum > Diphasiastrum complanatum. Next base: position 19,039 of record MU835137.1, on the reverse strand, counting down.
CATCGACCCCAATCAGCCATTTGTGGTCGAAACAGATGCTAGCGACTTTGCAGTAGGTGTTGTGCTAACTCAGGGTGGACGACCAGTTGCGTTCGAGAGTAAAAAACTCGAGCCAGCTCAGACTAGGTACAGTGCCTATGAAAAGGAACTCTTTTCTATAGTCCATGCCCTTAAGACTTGGAGGCATTATTTGTATGGTGCCAACTTTGAGATCCTGACAGACCATGAGAGTCTCAGATACCTTTGCAATCAACTTGAGCTTAGAGGTCGGAAAGCTCGTTGGGCAGAGTTGATGCAAGAGTTTGACATGTCTATCAGATATAGATGTGGAAAATTCAATACAGTAGCAGATGCCCTTAGCAGAATGCCTATGATAAACGAGCTGAGTTTTACTCAGATTCGTAATGAGTTACTCGAGTCCTTGAGAGGGAAATGCCAGCATGATGCATTCTTCTCTACTATCTGGAACTCAGTCCAGAGCAGACAGTTACAGACTCCAGAACAAGTTTCCGAGGCTGGTGCCAGTTCATCCAAGAATACGGCAGCTTCCGTTGAGGATGATGATGAGTCCGAGTATACGTCGTCAGATGACGTTGAGGATTTTGAGCCTATATTACCCAAGCAAACCCCAGTGGTTGAGGGTCAGTTGACTCAAGGATTCAAATGGAAACAGTATTCCATTCAGGATGAGTACTTGCTCTATAGAGATAGAGTATGTGTCCCCAATTCAGAGGATTATAGGCAGCAGGTCCTATATGAATGTCATGAAAATCCTAGTGCGGGACACCCAGGCATACAGAAGACCTATGAGCTTCTTCGTAGGCAATTATTCTGGCCCAGCACGCATGTCATGATCTAGGAGTGCACAGGGCTTGGAGTCTCTCTCCTTGGAGGTATACAAGGGGAGGAGGACTCATTTGCCATCCATTCTGTCTACCTAGGAGGAGGTGGATGGAGAGCGTGTGCACGGCCAGGATGTTTTGCTAGTGTGAGGCAGGAGATGGTGGGTGGACCCGGATTAGGTCCTATGGCGGGGTGGAACGTGATCCGTTCGGTCTCTTGTGGTTAACCGGCACCTGGAGGTTTGCGGTAAGAAAGATTGTAACACCTACTAGTATAGGCTACAACAATCAATCCTTTTGAAACTTTGATGTAATTGATGCAGGTCAAATTGATGTCCGGACTTGCCACCGAGAGCGGAGGACATGTATGCGTTGCTCCATGAGGAGGCCGCATTGACTACAGATTAAAAATTACAAGTTAGTAGTTAGAAGTTGAAACTTAGTATTTGCAAGTCGAAAGAATTCAACTTTCTAAATCATCGGAATCCAACTTTGAACTAGTAGCTACTTACTAATCAGTAACTAGTCTTGTCATTGTACAATTTAGTTTGACTTTGTCTTTGATGTTGATAACCTTATTGTGTGAGTTGCTGAATTGTAATCATTGACCATTTTTGTGTGTAGGGGTGACTGCCACGAGGACATTGAGGAGGCCGAGACACAATCGAGCTTCACATTCCCATGCTATTGAGGATGAGGAGCCTTTGGCCTCATCAGCCATCAGGGGAGTATATTGATAAGGACGATGAGGCAGATGATGAGGGGGAGGTCGAGGGCAGTGATGATGATGATGATGTAACAAAGGAGCCTCTAAGCAAAACTAGGAGGGTCATACGATAGATGATACATCATAGTTTTTATTCAGTGCTCAGTTAGATAGTAGATGTGAGCACTTGCCATTGTGCAACTCTGCATGAGACTTATTGAGTGACTGAGTCATGACATGACATGTACATTGTATTTAGTATCATCTATGGTCTATTGATGATTTATCATTGTCAATATGACATTTGGGTCTTCATTGATCAAACTAAGTTCTAACTTCTTTTTAAGTTGATGTGCATTGTAAATATAGAATTGTAATTTGTAATTTGTCACTTGTGCATGTTCAATGTATTATGTTAATAAATAGAAGCTTAGTAGCTCACAAAGTTCAAACTTACAAAGTTCAAAGTTCAAACATTCATCAATCATCAATGATCACTAGATAGTAAAAGTCTAAAGGCTGATGCTCTTAGCTTACAAAGCTCAAACATTGTAATTTGTTACAAACCTGATTCATGAATTTTCAATCATAGTAGTTACTAACTTAAGTCTAATGTCTTACTAGTAACTACAGAAAGTAACAAGCTAAAACTCCCTGGCCCCTTAGCCATTGATAATAGCTAGCTCACTGCTCTTGGAAGTTGAGATTCTCCAAGATGTAGTAAGTAGTCTCCATAGTACCATACGAAGTAATTGATTATTGGAGTCCTCAGTCCTCAGCCTTGGACTTGCGTTGTCTAACATCAATGGGTCATTCAAGATGGCGAGACGCAAAGGATCTATGATCTATCATCTAAGGTAGCCTGTAAGATCGTGAATATCGAATTTTGATTATCGCCGATTTGTGCAACTTCATTGATATGAATCATTATTGATTTCAATTTGCAATAGAATCTTATAGTTTTGGCATAAACTCAATTTTATAGTTGAAAGTTCTGGCATAAACAGCAAGAAAAACCTCAAAAATTTTCAAATGTTCGAATCGGCCGATTCGAACCTGACCCAACCGATTCAGATCGGTCAAATCGGCTGATTCAAACCGCCAATTTGAATCGGTGCACAAAATGTTGGAGCTTTGTTCTACATGGATGCAATACCAGATTGGGCCACGGATATAGTTGAATATTGATAAATGGCCAATCTGATCAGTCTCTTTCCAAGGTGAAACATGTCCTCAAAGTCAAACCATATAAGCTAATTGCAGCACAGTCATATCAAAGAGGAGTTGACACTATACTTAGAAGATACATACTTCCTCATGAAACGAGCCAAATTATGTCGCTATTGCATGAAGCAATGAGAGGAGGACAGTGGACACTTTGCAGCAGATATTACCGTAAGGAAGATACGACAATCTGGATGTTGGTGGCCTATCATGCACAAGGATATTGAGGCCTATATCAAACGTTGTGATGTATGTCAAAGGGCACGATGTCCGACCAAGGAAAATTATGCACCATTGCATCTCGTATTGGCCGACCATTTGAGACGTGGGGGGGCTGAATTACATCAGCCTAATCACCCAGCTACACGAGGTACTCGAGCCAGATACAACATAGTGGCTACGAATTATCTCACAAAGTGGGTAGAAGCTAAGGTAGAGCGCGTAGTTGATGCTAAGTCGACCACCAAGTTCCTATATGAGCACATCATTGTATGATTTGTCACCAAGAGACAGGGTTTTTTAGTATCAATTTTGTTTTAGCTTCAAGTCTCAATGCTCATACGATTTGAATTTTGCTATAGGCTGCTACCTATGACCAATTACCATTCTTATTTCATTCTAGGTTTGCCTATACATGTTCCTTGTTTTGAAGCGGCTTATAAAAGTGCATGCAAGCCTAAGGCAAATATTGTTTCAAACCATTGGGCTGAGTGGGGCCCATCACGAGAGGCCAGGTCCAAGAGATTTGATGCAACCGTGATATCTACTGCATTTTGGGATGATGCATGCGCCATTATCACTTCCATGCATCCAGTAGTCTCAAACACCTTTGAGAGTCCCTCTGACTCAGGTGAGGAATCCGCAATTGAGGATGAGGATGAGGAGGATGAGGGTGAGTCTGATGATGGGGAGGATGACCTTGAGCTTGAGGCCATGCCAGTGCCTCCACGACGACAGCTTCCAAGGCGGGCAACTAGAGGCTGGGGGGGGGGGGGGGGGGGTCAGTACTTGGCATAGATGACAGTCACATACTCTAGGCTCTAGCATAGTAGTTATACATATGACTCATGGGGCCTCAAGCTTGAGCCTTTAGGTGACGCTTGAAACTCTTGTTACTTATGCTTTTACTTTAAAGACTAAAGTTTAAACTTTTGACTCTTGAATTGTAATTTGTGATTTGTCGATGGTCACTGGTCAGTACATTGTATAGTTTATAACTTTACTATTTACAATTTCTGGAAGTAAAGTTGATCAAGCCTGGAATGGCCAATTGGGAGTCAAACCCAACTCTTATCGGCTTCACTTTTTAGAGACAAATGTATTAGGAATCCCACTTCTACCATACTACCTATCTCCTGGGTTATCACATGGTCTCAGATTCATACTGGGTCAGTTCTGTGTCTTTTCACACCAACTTGAGGATGAGATTGGATGATTTCAAGGTACCCCACTGAGGATAGGATCTGCCAGCTATGTTCCATAGGCGAGATTGAGACTGAGGAGCACTTCATCTTCACATGCCCAGCATATTATGAGATTCGAGGGAAGTACTGTTGTTTATTCAGAGATACACCAGTCACTTTGTGCTCTCTTGTCACCTATGAAGATCAACTCCGCATTGCACTTATGATATGAGAGATGCTTCTACTATGACGAGATCTCTAGTCTTCTCATAAGAGCACTCTAGACACATAGCTTCGTATCACCTCCTTTTTCTCCAAACAGCGACCACAACCATACTCAGATACAGAGAGGATGATGATAAGGGGGAGTTAGTAGTTGCAAGTTATAGCCATCTTGGGACCTGATTCCCATGCAAGTTATGTAAATAAATGCGGCTACCAAGTTAGTAGTTACTAGTTACTAGTAACCAACAATGTGATTGAGTAATTGTACAGTAAAATGTAAAGTTTAAATTGTAATGGTCAGTTTATTACGGCTAGAGGCGAAACTCTAATGTCTCATTCCTGAAAATTTGGAGCTCATCCAGCAGGTTAGCCTGCTCACGTACATCAGGTTAAACTCGGGAGATATAGGCATTCCAGCAATCCCTGAGCTTTCTATCTGTGTACTGCTGCTCCTCCTCCAAAGTGGATGGAGTATGTGGGCCATGGCTTGCAGGGGCTTATGAAACCACTCCCACCTAATCTGCCAAAAGGAGCTGGACCTCCTCAAGCCTGCAAGACACATTAATAATTATAGTACATACTACATTTGAAATTTGAATCTTGAATCTTCAATCATGAATGTCGAATGATTTGATGATGATTCATCAATGATTCAATTGAAAATTCAAATTTCAGATTTCAAAGTTCGAACATTAGTTACAACTTAGAGGTTAGTACCAACTAGTAACTAGTAAGGCTTAAGTAATAAGCGTCGGCAATATACCTCTCCGCACTAATGGTCGCGCAAAGACTCAATTGCTCGCCCAGCATATCCATGAACTCATAAAAGAGGCCCAATGTGCAGCCCTCTCAATCTATAAGGCGCAGGACAGTGTAGATAGGCTGTAGGCCCACCACAATGGATCGTGCCTCATCCCAAAATGCACTCGCCACAATGGTCCGCTCGAATCTCTTACCCTTGGGCTCCTGTGATGGCCCCCACTGCGCCCACTCAATGGCAACAACCATCTGCCTCAAGCCCTGAAGAACTTTCAGAAGTCGTTCCAGGACCAGGAACATAAATGCAAACCTGCACAGGACACAAGTGACAACACAATACATGCATGAATCATGAATCATGATGCATTGCATTGAACATTCAAGACTTGGTAGATTGAACATTCAGTGCTCACAAAGTTACAAACTACAATAGCCATTAGTTTAAAGTTACAATGTTCAAACTACAGTAGCCCATGGCCCATTACTAAACAATAAATACTTACCAACAGAAGCGCACTTAAATTTGAGTCGCAACCTACAAACTTGGTGGGGGCAAGTCTCAAGACATCCAAGGTGGACTGTCTCCTAAACATGGCCAGGACCCTGGGGCTCTTGGTGACGAATCCCACCAAGGACCGTGCTGTACGTAGCACCTCCGCAATCCATGGTATCTTGGCCACATCCTCGACCAACAAGTCCACAGGCAGTGTGCAGCACAAGGTGTCCAAAAGATGTGGGGATAGGTCTCATTAACGAGCCTACCCATGGAGACGCAGTTTGATGCTTTGTCTGCGTCGATCTGTACAACCATACAGTGCAATGTGCATGGCATTGGAATTACGAATTCAAGTAAATCATAATCCATTATTAGTCAATCGCCATTGAACATTAACATTTACAAATTACCATTATAGTATAATATATATACCTATACAACATGTTGTGGTCCCACCTCCTCAATGGCAACTCGAATGTGTGTGAACATGTACTCGCCCGTGACTGACTCCCCAGAGGTGTCGATGGATCTGAGAAACATCGTCCCCATGCATGAAGACACCAAGATATTCAATATGTGGCGCCTCCTCGTATCGCTCCAACCATCAGATATGATGGTGTAACCATACCTAGTTCACAGGTGACAAGTCACATTGCACAAGACAAGATCGTAATTCAAATTTCATGGCAAGTTGCAACCTTGAGCCCTCAATGATGAATGATCATTTGAAAATCGACAATCATGATTAAACATAAATAGTTATTAATAAGTAATAAGTACGAAATGCCACCACAATGTACAAAAACTTAATGTACATACTACATATCAAATTCCAATGATTATAGAGTCTTTAAAGTTTAGAGTGCATAAAGTTAAAAGGATAGTAGTACGTATTGGGCTCATGCCTTCCAAAGAGGCTCTAGCTTCTGGTCAACAGAAGTCTGCTCATCAAGAAGTCCCTTCGTCCTTAGATGCTCACAAGATGGCCCCGACCACACTTGCCCAATAGCACTCACTGCACTCATCGCCCTCCCCAGATGAAATGGTAGGTCGCAAGTGTAGAACAACTGTCGAACTGCAACCTCTGCCTTTGCCATGGATCTGGGAGCGAAGGTGGACACATAGTAGTGCCTACCCCCCAGCTGTGTAGTGTGGCCCCGCTACCTCTCCCTCTCTCAGGTGGATGACGTGGTGCCGGTAGGGTCACGACGGCTGGAGGTGGTGTCGAGGATCCCGCACCAGAAGGCGGGTCACGCCGGGTACTAGGCCCTGCCTCATCTACAGCTCTGTCCTCTGAGCCATGGGAAGCGAGGGGTGAGCGGACGGCAACTGGGGCGCATGATGTGGTGGCCTCTGGTTGTGTCACTGTGACTGCATCTCGATCCGCCAAAAAAAAAAAATTACAATGCAATTTAGAAATTAGATGATCAATGATCGTTGAACTTGAAACTTGATGTGAGTTAAAACTTGATCAATGTTTGAAGTGTTACCTCTATGTCTGGGCCAACCTCCTCCAATGCAACAGGAGTGAGTATCATGTCAGGAGCATGCATGCAAGGGGCAATCTCGTACCCCCTCAAACGCAACAAATGTGCCCTAATGCGTGTGGGCCCTCCAGTGAAAGACTGGCGACATTATTTGCAAGTCCATCTCTTTGTGCCCGATGTGCCATAGGCCGCAGCGATGGTGACATGATCCCACAAGGGATCCCTATCCCTCGGCATGGTGGCCTTCTCTCTCTCTCTCTCTCTCTCTCTCTCTCTCTCTCTCTCTCTCTCTCTCTCTCTCAGATCTCTCTCTCGAGTTCGGAGTGACGAGTCTCTAATATCTATGTCCTAATCTAGTTTCTAACGCTAACCGCTAACTTCTAACTCCTAACTCCTAACTAAGTAGTACCCAGGTCCCACACCCCTCTCACAATGCCCACGCCCCACACTCAACCCCATCAACCAAGATCTACCACACTCATGAGTCACACTCACACACACACACACACACACACACAATCTCACACATGGCACATACAATCACTCTCTCTCACACAAACACACACACGTCAAACACACAATCTCACACACAATCTATTATCTCTCACACACACACACTCACACACACACACAATCTCACACATGGCACACACACACACAAGCTCACACAATCTCACACACACACACTCACACACAATCACTCACACACACACAATCTCTCTCACTCACACACACACACACACACAATCTCTCTCTCTCTCTCTCTCTCTCTCTCTCTCTCTCTCTCTCTCTCTCTCTCTCTCTCTCTCTCTCTCTCTCTCTCTCTCTCTCTCTGGCGCGAACAGCCAGAGAATGGGGCATTTTTCATCAAGCCGGCCAATTCGACAGTTCGAACCGGCCCCGTTCGATTCGATGGTTCGAACAGCGGTTCGATGCAACCTTGAACCACAATAGGCCTAGCATAGTCTGTTCCACCCAACCATGCACTCTCCTCTTATAGATAATTGGTGGAATCAAGACTCAAGAGTCAAGAACCAGGAATCAGGAAAGGAATGGGGCCATCCTTGAATCATGCATGATTCCATGGGGGTTATTTTTTGCCATCTCACAACAAACTGCATTTCATTTTGAAACAAGCATGCATGGAACTTCGTTCTTCAAGTGATTTGACTTTTTAAATATTGCATGCATTTTATTTTTCAATTAAAAAATAAATTTCTCCATAGAGTAGTTTCCCAAAATGGTTCACTTCAATTTCCAAAAGATAGCGTGATGGATTTCCAAACCAACTTAGCTAGCAGATTTTCAAAACACTTTAGGATTTCCTTGTAATAAGCCCTGTAAGGGAATACCCCCCAAAAAATCGTAATCACTCGTAATAAAAACCGTTCAGAACATACTGGTCGGAGTGAGTTTCAAAATTTAGTAAAAAATAGGCACGAGTTTCAAAACAATTCTGATGTTTTCTCTCTACAATTTGCCTTTGTTTTGATCTATGGATGCATTAGGTTTGCATTCCAAATTTTTTTTTCTAAGAAATAGATAGTCTCCATTTCAGATGTATCAAAGACTGTCAAGTTCCATTGTTGACTGACACCATGCTTGATCTTGCACCCCCAAAAATGCATCGTAACCCTTAAATGCGGCCCAACTGCAGAGCTACGTTGATGTACATTTGAAGCAGAAATTATCAGCAATTAAGCCATTATCCTCATATAGCGACACCCTCATCCAGCAATTGTTTTTTGCTACTACAATCATCAATACCAGCTAGAAACAATAAGCTGAAAAAAAAAAAAGGTACTAAATTTTTCTTTTCAAGGCTCGTCCAGAAAGGAACGCATTTCACTCTAGACAGGCAACTATGAGTAACTAGATTACTAAGTACAAAATGATCCAAGAAGATCAGAAGTTGCTATTTGGAACAAGTAACAAGTCATTAATCAAAAGTTGCTATTTGGGACAAGTAACAAGTCATTAATCACAAGCTCTACTTTGTTAAAGAAAACCATGATCAAATGCTATAATACACAACATCATAGATGCAACAAAACTCGTTCCACTGCATCTGCGTTCCGGACAGCGGAATGCTGTCGACAACGCTTTTTATATTATTTAAAAAAAATAAATATAAAATAAAAAACTTCAAAACAGATTCAAAGCACTCCAATTAAAACTTTTTTAAACCTCAAATTATTTTGCAAGCAGTAGGAATAAGTCAAAACTTCAAAAAACAAAAAAATTAAATGCAGCAGGGTTCTGAGAAACCCCAATGGGATTTCCCAGATCGCATTCTAGAACGGAACGTGCAATGGTTATACAAATATGGATTGTGTAATTAGTGGCACTTGGAGATTGAACTAAGGGGCCGGGGCCCAAACAAAAAGAAGAAAAGAAAGGGCCTGGCCACTCAAGCAAAAACCTTAAAAGAACAAGCACGTGCAGGTGTTGATTTAACATGTTTTGAAAATGTCTTTTTAGCTGCCCAGGAACGGGAACGAAATGGGAACGTGACCCCTAGGAACGGGAACGTTTTCGAGAACTTGGGAACGTGGGAACGCCACGTCATTAAATATAAGTTTGAAACAGTGCTCAGGAAAATTGGCAAAGCATAGGAATGGAACTGACATTATTTCTCAGAAACAGGTATCTTGATACTTTTGATGGTTCTTTTAACTTTATATAGGCATATGAACCCTTTCATGGGTAATACTCATTCAAAAAACCGAGATGCTTAAAAAGAGGTGGTTTTTCTTATTTTACTTTTTCTGCTTGGGACCGCGTTCCCATTCCTGAGAGCGTGCCTAGGAACGCATTCCCTCTGCTGTGGGAACGTTCCCACCTGGGAATGGGTGCACGGGAATGCCTGGTGAGGTGGGGAACGGGGAATGCATTCCCAGGGGGTGAGAATGCATTCCCTGGTAACTAGGATACAAACAGGTTATTTTATAGCTATGAATCAAAGTACCTCAAGTATTAGATGCTCATCTTCTGTTTCGAATATTTCTACTCAATTTCTTCAATAAGAATGAAATCTTACAAGCTCTTTGAAGATGACCGCAACACTGACTTTCACAGTAGCATTTGGATTTACCACCAACTCCCACAGTACCCCCACAATAGCATCGTGATGCTGCTCAAATTTACTACAAACAAGTAACCCCATAAGTACCTAAAGAGATGAACAAGTAACTTGACATAAATCAACTAGGAAAATTGTAGTAATCTTTCACACAGTTAATAAAAACATGACATACCTGAAGAAAGTATATGAGTGTGTTAAAGAAACCATTGGATGGGACTTGTCAGAAACAAAGCAATTTATTGGCATGATTGTGGGAGGGGTCGGGATTTGTTTGGATTCGAGTCCAAGCCCTTCCACCAGCTTCCCAAACATGAAAACAGGGTAGAGGTTTTTCCCAACAATTTTTTACATGTACTGTCAACCGTCAATTTGCATAACCTTCCACATGGAAAATTGTGCAATTTACACAAACGTCCAGTGCAAAAGGTTGCAGAAAATTGAGATCAGCATTTTTTCACAAATTGCACTACTGAAAGGAGCTTTAAATCCTCTGAAAATGCCAAGACTTTGGTTTTATGATCACTTAAACTACTGAAAGCACAGTCATCAAAAATCACATTATCAGAACATTTCATGGTGATAGAGAAGTCGCTTTTCACATTCCTAGATTTTGGAAAAGCATTGATTTGACCACCACTAGAATATACTGTTCTAACACCTTGGAAACTATAATTAGCTATCCGCACTGCTAATAAATCTCTCCCTCTACACTTTAGAACCAACACGTGTGTGTATTCCTTGAGTCCTCTTCTCCTCTCTGAGTGACCATAGATAGAAGTTTCAACTTGTTCAATAATAATTAGTGTTCCCCTTAAGAAATTCAGTTACACTAGTTGCTTGAAATCCATCGCGAAACACGTCCTTGTATGCAAATTCATTTTCCTGTATTGCAGGAGTCCGTGATTACAGCGTGAGCAATATTTCTCAACATTTTTGTGAAAGAATACTAAGAAACAAAAGTTCACTTACCATAAAAATCTTATGGCCTCAAGCAATTCAGGGCTATGTGATGGTGTCCAGGAACCAAATCTGATTGTAGTTTCAAGCACCAAATCTTTGAGGTACTGCGCAAGAGCACCCTTGTGTGCATCATTTGCACCAAGCACTCCAGCCAGTAGAAGGGGCATCACACACATATAAGCCAGTCGCTCTCCAGTGGTCGTAGTAGGCTTAAATCCTGCAAAGCCACGCAGCACAGCCAGATGTCAACATATCTCATAGAGCTAGGTACATAAAAGTGTACAAATTGGCAAAAGTTCAATAAGCAAACAAGTACATGCAAGCACATTTCAAAAAATTGATGCTTAAGGGCCACCTGCCAAGGGCGAGAACCATATAGATAACAAGGTCAACGAGTCAAAATGGGTAACACAGATGACTTGTACCATATATATTACAAAGTCAATGAGTCAAAATGGGTAACACAGATGATATTTACTAGTCACATGGTGACAATTTTCTAGATTGCATGTGTTACATCCAACAGTCACTCACAGTCTCATCCTCAAGGACTTTCATTTACGACTTTCCTTATAGTCTATCTAATTCATTAGCAAAAGTTTATCAAGTCTGCAACAGAAAGTAATAGCATACAGGTCTCTAGCACCTCTTATAACATTACCAATGGTATAGCATTTATTGCACGGATAATGAAGAGCTCCTGAATGAGTAACTGTAAATATTCTTTAAGCACAGCAATCTAATTCTTTCACCAAAAAGTTTTGGGCAGCCGAAGTTTGATTTCCAATTAAACAGCACTTGTTTTTGTATATACCTCCGAAACATCTTGTTTGAACTGCAGATTGATCTAGTTACCAAGCTCTTGAACTAGGTGGCAAAAGGGCGCTTACTTGTGAAATGCTCAGCAAGCTCTGGTTGAAAATATGATAAATTAGCATCATCTCCTACAGCGTTATAAAACACAGGCACCAGAAAAGTGTTCAAGAAGCAACTGCCAAATAATTCTCCCATGATTAATAATAGCTGTGCCAAGTCAAAGAGAGCAAAAAAATTTACAGACTTGTAAGTGTAGCAAATATCCTGACCAAAGTATCCAAACTCACTGAAATTTTAAGCAAGAAAATTCCAATTTACTTTGCACAAGCGCATCCGTAATGCTTCTTCTCTTAATGATAGCATAAGAGAGAGCTGTAAGATAGCAGGCAAACACAGAACTGTAATCCAATCAAGTTCTGGCCAAGAAATGTGCCCCCTACAAAATCCCAAACAGTGTGACTTGTCAGAAAATCTAAAAAAAATTCACTAAATCAGGTATACTCTTAGAAAAGTTCAATCAAACAATTACCTCAAATATGAGATCAACAAAACGTCTGACAAAGTTTGTGTGCCTCTATGTTCAGATATTTCATTAGACCCAGTTATCAATGGTGGACTGCTCAAAATTATAGCAGAATGAATTTCAGGAAGGACTTCTGTGAGCATTTGTAACAGATTGCCTATGTGCCATCGCTCCTTTTCTCCTAAGACTCGAAGTGCTGCTTCAACTGAGCCTTCTACACCTGACATAGGAGAACAATGCTGGGGTACCAGAATGACAGTCATCAGCCTGTTACCTTTTTAACAAGCAATCTCTCTCTCTCTCTCTCTCTCTCTCTCTCTCTCTCTCTCTCTCTCTCTCTCTCTCTCTCACGCACGCACACACACACACACTTACAGAGATGGGATAATATGTTTTGTAGAAAACAGAGTTAAAGAGGTAATGGAGACTGTAGTAGTAGAGTTAGAGAAATGAGGAGTTTTCAGTTCATTTGTAAATGGTCAAAGTACCATAATTCTCCTGAACTATTTATCTCCTCATAGGTTTTTAGATAGTACTTTGAGTTAGTAGTTCTAGTTTTAGACCGACGGCACTGATCCGTCTTGGTGAAACACATTGATATGTACTTCCTTGGTCTTATATACCCTTCGGCATGGAAAAGACATCTTTCTTTCTATCTCTTAGTGTGAAGGAAAACTGCATATTTTTGCAACAAAAGTCGAGTACAAAAAGGTGAAACCAGAAGAGGAAAAGGCAACAGAAAGAGGAACCAAAGCTTTTTGGGAGGAAACGCAAAATAAATAGGACTGTACATGAGACTGGACCAAGCATAAATAAACTTACAACATGTTCAGAAGCGCTATCAGATCTTCATCGCCGTCATGTTGAGTTTCAGGTTGGCGATATGGTTTACCTTCGGTTACGCTTTGCACGTCATCACTTTGTTCAGGGTCACGCTTCTACTGAGAAGCTTGCACCACACTATTATGGGCCTTATTGTATCTTGGATCGCCTCAGCCCTGTTACAGCCTGTGATATGTTTCATGTTAGCCTTTTACGAGCTGCCATTGAGAATGATGCTCCTCGCGATCTCACATTTCCTGCAGAGCCAGAGCTGTTCCTTTTTTTTGCCAGTTGCCATCCATCAGGTCCTTCAGCATAGTCGACGTCGCAGGCAAGTTCAATTTTTAGAACAGTGGGATGGTCGTCCTCTTGAGGAGGCCACTTGGGAGCCTATTCATGTCTTTTATCATACACCATTATTGGCAGATCAGGCTCGAGCCCTCATGGCTTTAGTTCTTTCCTCTACTACAGATGTCATTGCAAATGTTCTCTCTACTTCATGATTCGGCTACCTATGACTATTCTTTTTTTGGTTTTGTTGTAGTATTTGCTTAGTACTTGCTTTACACAGTTATGATACTGCTGGGGTATCTGCTGTGACCACTTATGTCCTCTCCATCAGTATTTCCATTAGTTCATGATTTTTCAGTATTTAGCATGCTTACATTATTGTTTTAGATCAGAGCGGGATGAGGCATCTGATACAGGTGTTGGGCACACGCCTAGAGCAGGGGTCACAGGTGCATCACGTGGTAGAGATGGGACACATGCCACAGATTATACCGGGAGACGGGCAGGGCACACAGGGGGGGCCAGTGGCATACCTTCTTATGTTGATATGATGGAGGAGGCTCTTGATAGGGGGCAGAGTGATTTGGGTTTACCTTCCGCAGCTGCTTGGATGCGTGCATCACAGAGCCATAGGCATTTCTATGACAACACACCAGAGGAGTCACCAGATGACTTTGATTGTACCGATTGGGAGGCCATGCAGGGTCCGCATGGTGCACAGGATGAGGCACGGGATGATCTAGAGGATGGTGCTCATGATGAGTCCTAGAGCCCAGAGCATTTGTATTCAGATGCCCAGCTGGATGACTTGATTGCAGACTTGAATTCAGAGGCCCAGCAGATGCCGAGCGTCAGGGCACCCCCATCCTCTCTAGCCAACATGCCCTACACAGAGTCTCAGCCAGAGCAGCTACACGAGGTGCCTGCAGTTCCTCCAGTTCCTCAGAGGGTGTATGTGCGCCGCACAGCACCCCCAGTGCCACCGATACCGTTGAGGCCTGCAGCCCCTTCATCGCCATCCACTTTTGCAGCAGCAGGTCTCCATGGCAGGCCACCATCGGTGCCCAGATCTTCTCTTGCAGCACCCACATCTACAGACGCTCCTCCAGTGGCAGCACCCACAGCACATCCTCCTCCATTGGCAGCACCCACGGCACCGGCTCCTCCTTTGGCAGCACCCAGGATGTACCAGTACCGTCCACCACAGTGCCCCTTTCAGTACTAATCACCGCTGTACTTGCCTCCTGCAGGGACGGCCCCTCCACATCTAGTTCCTCCACCAGCAGCAGGCCCACGGGCACACACTCCTCGGACCTATCCTCCACTATCAGCTGCACAAGGACACCCATCTTTAGCTACTCTATCCCAGCCGGCCGCAGCTTGGGCCCAGCCTAGTCAGCCAGGTGATCTGCATGGGGGTGATGAGGCATTGACGGCTCCCCTCGTCCGCAAGAGGCCAGGAAGGCCCAAGGGTGCACCGAACAAGAAAGGCAGGGCACAGAAACTGCCAGGGAAGAGAGGACGACCTCGCAGGGCTCCAGTTGCTGGTAGAGGTGCAGTATTACAGCCAGCTGCAGTAGGTGTTGTTGGTTTAGCCTGCTTGGGGGCTCATGCGGAGGCAGATTGGGAGGATGAGGATGACGAGTCTTCCCCCTCGGATACACAGCCCATGCCAGTACCAGACAGACATAGATATCAGTTGCGAGAGTCAGCTCGGGGCCCTGAGTTGTCTCCGGAGCATTCATATGAGTTTGAGGCAGAGCATTGATTGTAGCTCTATCATTTTATTTTTAGCAGTTTGATATCATGTTCCATGTTTGGCGGCCAGATGGTCGAACACCGTATTCAGACCATTTTTCATATTATATTTAGTGTTGGACGTATTCTATTCACTGCACAATGTGTATTTGTCAATTTGTAATTGTGATGTTCTACTTGCAGTTTTACTTCAAATGGTGTGAGCATGTTTTCAATTAGTTTTCACTGTAGAGTTTGAGAGCATATGCAGAACACAAATACAATCCCCCTGATAGCATTTCATAATCACATACATCAGATTGCAATACACAAGGCACGCATTGCACAAAAAACACACCGTACATTAATTCATCAGATGTATCAAAATTACAATACGTATTCCCGCCGCATACGGCTGGGGCTGTTCTTTACACCATGCTAGACACTAAATACTGCCTCATCTACTGATGAACATTACATGACAACAGTCAGCCACATACGGCTAGACCCCATCTATGCTAAACATTCCTATGGATCCTCCACTGACTCCTCGCCCTCGTCAGGAGCATTGTTATGTCGCTCTCGCTCTGCCTCCCGGTTAGCCCGAGCTGCCTCCTGGTCAGCCCGACGTCTGGCCGCCCTTTCCCTGACCATGATGAGCTGCCGTCGTGTGAAGTTCATTCCGATCGGCTCATCCAAATCCAGCTCGACAGCAGGGGCGGGGGCCACAGCGGGGGCGGGGATCTGCAGCTCTGGGTGTCTCTGCCGAGTCTCTCGCAGCATCTCTGCAATGTCTGCCTCTTGCTTCCGATGCCTTTCGTTGTGCCTTCGGACCTCTTCCTCGAGCTTCCTCCTGGCTTCGCCCTCCGCCATCTCACGACACCCTGTTGCTCGAAATGACCCTCACAGCCTCTGACAGCCTCTCAATGGCTCTCACTGGCTCTCTCACAGCCCCCCTCTCACAGCCTCTCACTCGGTCTGTGACACAGCCTCTCACAATGCCTCTCTCTCACAACCTCCCACTGGCTCTCCCTCACAGCTTCTCACAATGCCTCTCACAGCCTCTCACTGGCTCTCTCACTGTCTCGTGAGTGCCCATTTAACCCCACAGCCTGTTTCCCAATTTGCTTTTGTTGATGATCCCATGTGCTACTGTACCTCCCCCACATGCTACAGTCCGATTGGGTCCATAGTCTGCTCCTCCACAGTGCCCATGTGACAGTGTACCTGTCCGGATGTATTGCTCCCCCACATGCTGCACTCCGATTGGGTCCATGGTCTGCTCCTCCACAGTGCCCATGTGCTACTGTACCTGCCCCATGTATTGCTCCCCCACATGCTGCACTCCGATTGGGTCCATGGTCTGCTCCTCCACAGTGCCCATGTGCTACTGTACCTGCCCCATGTGCTGATCCCCCACATGCTGCACTCCAATTGGGTCCGTGGTCTGCTCCCCCACAATGCCCATGTGACGGTGTACCTGTCCGGATTTGCTGCCCCCTCACATGCTGCACTCCCATTGACCACCAGGTCTGCTCTCCCACAATGCCCCCAGTATAGTCCCCCTGTACAATAACATCTTTTTTCTAAACCGTACCCCTTTTTTTTCCTGAATTTTTTACCTACTTTTAGCCTATTAAAAGGGTTTTTTTTTTTTTAAATAATAAAAAATATTATTTTTGTGGTGCCGCCCTGGTACCGCTGGTCTGAGGGCGGCACCATAACCGCGGTACCAACCATTATGGTACCGCGGTACCACCATTATGGTACCGCGGTACCATAATGGCGGTACCACGTGCCACTATGTCACAAATGCATATTGATGTTTTGTATATATTAGCATTGCAGAGAACCACGATTCATGAGTAACCGCGATTCGCAAATCGCAACCCCTACGAATCACGATTCGCACATGAGAATCGAATTTTAGAAGGAAAAAAAATTCACATAAATCTGGTTCCAGCTGCATATTGCACCCGAAACTACTAGCAACCTGCATAAATGCACTGCTCTTGCCAAGAGCTTCAAGTTGTGATACCCATATTGCCCACCAAAATAAATAAATAAAAACAATTCTTCAACAAAGGAGGATTTTTCAGAGTGAGCAGTCAGCGTCCATCTACTCATCGATCCGGAGGTGATGCACATGGTCTCAGGGGGATTTGAGTTCCGTGGCAAGCGAAATCAACCAACTGAGTTTTTTGGTAAGAGTAGGCTTAGTGTTTTTGAAAGTGTTTACATTGAGCTATAGGCAACGAAATGAATGAAGTTTGGCTCTAGACCACCTTTCTTCATGCCCACAGGTAACTCCTACAATGTCATTTTTA
This sequence comes from Diphasiastrum complanatum, assembly GCA_029204225.1. NCBI lineage: Eukaryota > Viridiplantae > Streptophyta > Lycopodiopsida > Lycopodiales > Lycopodiaceae > Diphasiastrum > Diphasiastrum complanatum. The sequence goes on along the minus strand of MU835137.1, from coordinate 1,336 downwards.
ACCGTTACGACAAGCCTAGCAAGATTTGAATGCCACACTCCAAATGCATGTGTATTTTTGCCATTCTCATGAACTGACTTGTAGGCATCCGATTGAGGTGATGTCTGAGCCTAGACTGCATTTCTAAATGGTTTATGGTTGAAAAGAGGAAGAAAGCTTTATTAATGTCTTGTCCATGCCGAGAGAGAGAGAGAGAGAGAGAGAGAGAGAGAGAGAGAGAGAGAGAGAGAAGAGAGAGAGAGAGAGAGAGAGAGAGAGCTTTATTAACATCTTTTCCATGCCAAAGGCATATAAGACAAACAAGTACAATCAACTAAGTTGGACACAAGACGGATCAGTGCCGTCAAAGCAGAAAAAACAAACTAACTAACTAGGAAGAGAGTCATATAGCCAGGATTATATGGTACGTAGACCATTTACATGTTCAACTGGATATCTCTTCATTCCTCTATCTCAAATTCTATCTCAGAATTATCATTAACTATAGGCTTTCGATCTACCAGTCTGATAATACCATCACGATAGATAAGTCGTTTGCCAGTTAATAGAGCTTTCTTGTCTTGCCTTCTTACGTTCTTGAACTTGGATGAAGGTAAGATCTTCGTCCAGGTAGATTTTGGTTTCCCCACAATTTGAATCTCTTCCCAAGAACTTCACGCCGGTGAGACACAGATGTGAAGCGGATGACAAGAGTATTCAGGTCCTTCTTAGGTCGCCAGGCAGTTTCCATTCCTTTGCTATGGTGTGAGAGATTTCCTTCCAAAAACTTCTCAGCTTCTGCAACAGCATTTTGAGAGTTCAGAATACCTCTAACACGAACATTGAGAGCTTTATGCTCTCGCAGACAAGTCTCAGTGAACGTGGCTGAGATAAGCGAAGGTGAAGGCGTAGGTGGAGAGATAATTGGGAGACCAAACCTTTAAGCACATCTGCCCATGACTGGACAGCTGTATGGTGTTGTTCCACCTGATTTTCGAGTTGCTGGATTTTTGCCCAAAGTAGCGATTTGGGAAGAGGCTTCACTTTTTATAACTGTAACTTCGTTCTTAAGTTCTTGAATGGAAGTATCCAACTTCTGAAGATGCAATTGCACCACTAGAAGCAGGGAATCATGAGAAGCCAGTTGCTCTCTGTGATTGTTGAGGTATTCAAATAGACGGTGTTGATCATCCCGAAGAAAGTTTGACCTAATGCATATGGAGGGGAGAAGAAACAGGTGCTTTTGCGAGTGTTTTGGAGTCAAGGGAATAGCTACAGTAGTTTCACTGTTGTCAAGAATAGGGTTTGATGGAGAGATAGGAACCGCAACAGGCATAGACGGAGGAGGGGTAGGTGG